>APFE030234361.1:0-67233 GCA_000404065.3 Pinus taeda | reverse complement strand
TTGAAACAGTGAAAGCTGGGTTGGATCATAAAGAATTACAGAAAAAGAAATGGGATTCAAGCAGGGGGAAGGAGAATGGTTCGAAGTCTAGCTCCCTCAGCGATATGGTCCGTGGTTTCGTGGAATTTGACTCTCATTGTAACGGCGATGGAGAATCCTGCTCTGATAATGAGCCTGTGGATTCCCACTACGTTCAGTTACTAGAGGTACAATCAGTCTCTTCTTAGGCTTAGATGTGTTTATGTGATGATATAGAGCATAGAGAGTAGGTAATATGACCCCTTTCTTGAATGTGAGTCCGTTATTAATTTGATTTTTTTGATAAACAATCCAGGACATGGTATCTTGTAAGAGTGCAGCAGAGTTACGGTTGCTGGGCTGTGTAAACTATGCCCTGAAAAATAAGGAGAACATGGTGGTGAATTGCAGTAAGAGCAACCTGTGTAAGGAAGTGACGAAAAACTTGAAACTGTTGCGATACAATGCAGGGATATGTAAATCGCTAATAGTGAAAACCAGAGACTCTCACATTCCTTTAGGTAAAGTCGAGTTTGTAATATTAATATTTTATTCGTAGATTGATCGATTGAATTTAATTGGAAGAGATGTGAATTTAGTTAGATGGTAGATTTTGAGAATATTTTAAATTATTATCTAATTTTAGTTGTTACATTTCTTCTTTGCTTTAATATATCAGATTCCTGATTGCTTAAATTCCAAAATATTCTGAATTTGAAAATCTTATATAGCTTGGTGGGCAATGTAGGAGACTACGAATACATGGACGTAATAATGAAGAGAAGTGAAGGGAAGTCGAAGGAGGGGAGGTTACTGGTTGACATAGATTTCAGAGCGCAGTTTGAAATTGCAATACAGCACCATGGTGCGACTCCTCCCAAATGTATTCGTTGGAAAAGAGGAGAAATTGAAGAATATTATCAAAATAATGTGCGACGCAGCCCGACGATCACTGAAGAAGAAAGCGATGCACATTCCGCCATGGAGAGAGTACCGTTACGTGAGGTCCAAATGGTTGGGATCCTACAGGAGGACCACAAACCCAGCTGCAGATTCCAATTCCAGCGGGTCAGATAAACCAGCAGAGCCTCCGCAACAAAAGGGTTTCGAGATCAATTTTCATCGTCTGGATCTCGAAGAAGGGAGACCTCCTTTGCCTAATGTTGAAGCAAAGATTCCTGCAATGAATAAAGGTGGCAAAGTTTCAGGATTGACTACCGCCTTCAAAAGGGCGGGTCTTGCCAATTCCTCCTCCAAAGTTCAACTCATGCGGTAGCGGGCTTCTAACCTGTACTGTGTTCGCTAAAACTGGTGGGGAATAACAGATACAGATAGTAGCAAAAGGAGGCGGAACACATAGTAGTAGATAATGCCAACACCTTTCAAAAGATTTTCGTCATTTCTTTGTTTATATTTTATCTTAGTAGAGTTTGTACAGCTTTGTAAAAAATATAGAAGGCACAACATTTAAATTGTTTTCTGTAAATTGCTGCACATAACTTAATTAAACCAGCCCGCAAATAATGGTGACTTCCTTAATTAAACCAGCCCGCAAATAATGGTGACTTCATTTAGGACATAAAGCCCTTCATGTTTTCCTCCCGGGGGCCTACCATAAGTTTTAGTCTTAATATACGGTAGGGAAAAACTCCTTATGGCACTTATATCCTTCCTAAATATCTTTAAAAAAAAATCTATGTAGTTGTTTGAAATTAACTTCAAAAATATGTAGTTGTTTGAAATTAACTTCAAAAATATTTGTTAAAAAACTTATTCCCTTGTTTTAGTCCCCCATAAACCAATCATGTGGAAAAAATCATAATGTTTCTTATATCCTAGCCAAAGTCCCATAGAAAGGATTATTTTCATCGTTCAAGGCCTATTTCACGGCCCTTAATCTCATGAGGCTCCATTTTAGTCCCAATGTCTCACAATAAATCTTTCCGACCTCCTCTCTACTTTGTCATAATTTCCTCCCTCAATTGCAATTCCCCTCAATGATATATTGCTATAATATGATGCCATCATAGAATTAGGGTTTCCTTCTAGGGAGAAAACCATTAACATAAATTTTACTGTCAAATATGTGGCCTAATGATGAATGGTCCAAATTGGCTATGAAATTGCAATATTTTACAAGGCAATTGTTCCAAAATTTTCTGCCACTAAACCCTACTGTGGGGGTTCTAAAAGATTTTCGTTATCCCCTTGGACCTCCTAGTGATAATAGTGAGGGGGAGCTCCCACAAACCCCCAATCCCCTAATGTGAAGAATAGGGATACAAATGTAATTAGAAAGAAGACCTTTCAATTAGGAAGATAATCAAGCTCCATAACTAACAACCTAGAGTGTCATTATGGTGCAAAAAAATTGAAAACAATTATCATATTCCACTCAAAGGCCACAGTTTCCTTATAGAGAGTTTGTGTGTTGCTTTGAGGTCCTCTCATGTTTTACCTACTATGACTACTTTGTCATTCCTTCATACTATTGAAACCTACATATCAAAGGAGTGCACTCTTCCTAGTTTAGTAGTTCTGTTTCATGTTTTAAATAGATAAAATAAATATCTAAGCTTGAATTTTTATTTATTAATTCTTTCTAGCAACAAATTCTATATTTGTTTCTCCACTAGTGTATGCTCTTGTGCCCATTTACAAACCTCCTAGGCAAGGAAAAAGTTCCCATGAAATGTTACTTACAAAACATAAATCTACCTCATGTGTTTTAATAAGTCTTAAGTCTTATCTTTAATAAGAAAGGGAAATGCAATCCATAATTATTGAACACATTAATCATGATCATTATAATCCATATTGGAGCATAGTCAATGATGAAATTGGTTTGTTTCTCAAATATAGTTTATATGTCTCTATTTAATGTAAAACTAAATTTCAACAACAATAGCAATGTTCCTATTAAATTATACACAAACCCATAAATACTATATCATCAAGCTTAGCCTGATGAAAAGGATAAGAATGTAACTTATTATATATATGAAACACTTGAATTTCAATTCATAATTTTAAAACACATTAATAACAAACATTGGTATATTCTCCAAGAGACTTATAAATAACTAATTGATTTACAAATATGTTTTACTAGATATATGCTAGTTGTATGAATAAGAGTCGTGTACACACATGAGTTCCCTTCAGTAAAGTCGCGTACAGAAACCAGGATATGAAATTGAAAAGTTTAATGGTTTGAAAATAAGTCCTATGGCAGCCTTGGTAACATTAGTTATTTATTCTTCTCCAAAATTTAGGGTGATAGCAGTCATGATGGGTTGTATTGTCTTTGAAAACATAGAAACGGGGAACTTGTTAGCAATGTTAAGGGATTTATTTCCAGGAGCTAGAATTAGTTGGAGGAAATTTTGTTTTGCTCCAACAGAGAGACCATTGTAAGTATAAAAGAGATTAGCTTCTGTAAACCTCTTATGGTTGGAAGATTTTGGGGACAAGAGGGTATTTTGGATCAATTATGGCATGACTTCTAGAATTTTCTCTCTGGGTGATGATACAATGTAATTCTTCACTTTGATGTAATCAGTTGTGAGCCAAGAGACAAACTAAGGGATATGGCACATTGTGGGGGGGGACCAAGTGATACAATCCCGACTCCACTACCTGGAATGTTCCTTTTCTCCTCAAATATCAACCATATAAGTCAAAATGGAGGTCTGGCAGGTGGTAAGAGTAGGAGGGGTCACAAATTCCAGCCTTCATGTCCATAAAAGGTTTAGTGTTACCAGTGGATTTCGTTTCCCAGGATTTAGGTGTTTTAGGCATCGACTTATTCATTTTAATCATAAGGGAAATTATTAACCAGTAAGTATTATGGATTACCTTTTGCTCGGATGAAATTGAGTGTGAAGATGCTGCAGATGCCCTGTACTTAGCTGGTAGGTTGTATAGAGTTGAGCATCGAAGAAAGATAGGGGAACACAGGTGACAAAAAACAAATTTGAAATGACAACGAATACTGTGGGAAGGATTTGCAGGAGAGGAGAGTAGTGGAGTGGCACATGGATGGGATGATGGTGTGGGGAGTTTTGGGAAATACATATGGAAACACTTGATTGGATGGGAAGTGTATGGGAGAAGGCCCTTGGCACCGCAAAAATCATGCTTTCTTGCTGATGTCACTATTTTTTTGGTGCATTAGTGGCAGGCATGGTCCCCCTACTCCAATGGGGTGAATGAATAAGGTCATGGACGAGGCATGACCCCCATGGAATCAATACTAGCTGTTGATCTGTTATTTTCGCTTGCTGACTTTGAATTTTTTGGGCCTAATGTTAGCTTATTCGTCGTGTTGTTTTACCCCCCGAAGTGTCTTTCTAGAATTGGAAGCCTTAGAGATGATGCTAATCTGCCAACCATTAGCTTGTTAGTTAGTTTTCTCATTCAATGCGAATGTGGACCCCGCCTTTCCATTCACTTCTAACTTTTCATGCTTTCCCAATGCTTTCTTCCTCCAAAATACCACTATCGGTTACACCCCACCAGCTTAGTGCCATATTTTCACTTCACTTATGTGTTGTTCATAAACCTTTCCATAATGCTCCTATCAGGTGGACCTTGCTCGCTCAACTTCAATCCATCTCTTCTCCTTTGTATCATTTAAAGGTGCTTTCGGGGTGCTATCGTTGGGGTGTCATCACTGGGATAACATCATCTCGATCCTCCCCTCCTGGCACTCAACTTTGTTCCCTTTTAACATTGCGTCGGGGGAACTTTGTTGAGGTAAGCCCACTAGGTGGGTTGCACTTGTGACCAATAGAGATGTTTCCAGAATCTAATGTGCCAGTAATGTCTACCTAGAGATTTGTGTAGAGGCTCCACTAGCCTTGCCTCACAGTTTGGTATTTAAGAAAACGTTGGCTACATGCCAAAGGTTCCTCAAGCGCTTCTAAGCTCTATTATCATTTTTAACCCGCTTAGCCATTTTTCTGTCTACCCTTCTCTGCACAGAAGAATGAATCTCCTGCTATATGAAGAAATTCAAGAAGGGGGATGAGGGGGTAAAACTCTTCTTCCGATAGATGCTTGATACAAAATTCCCTTATTCATCAGGTAGAGAATTGAGCACAATGGCACTCATATCTTGATCAAACGTTCCTTCTCTAAGTTCTTGTAGTTGGTCTCTAATTTCAAATACCTTCATGAAATACAAAGTTATACCTTTTTCTCTTGATATTTTCATCTTGTATAGTTTGATTCTCAAAGATATGAATTCTCTTGCAATGCTCATAGAAAAAAACTCCACCAATTTGTCGTAGATCTCCTTCACTTTCTTCAAATTTGCAACATAAGGGGTGAGAGCACCCTTGCTTGAATCTATAATAATCCTTTGTGTCCTTATCTCTCGTTTCATGTACTTTCATAGAGCTTGAGATTGCTCTTTTGGTGGTTTAGTGATTGATCTCCCATCATATTCACTAACTTAATTTTCCATGAGAATTAAACCAATTATCTTCTTCCATGCAAGGTAGTTTGAGGTCCCAACCAATTTATTGTTCTCCTTTCCGAATGAAGTCATTTGGTTTGTAGATTGAGACATAAAAATTTAGAATACTTACTTGACAAGTGAAGATTCTCCTTTGATGATGATATCTTCAACTTGATTCCTTTCTTATGAGTTTGAAAATTGAAGATGCCTTCTCGAAGATGGTGGCTTCATTGATGATATCTTCCTTCTTAAAAAATGACAAGACTTCTCTTTTGCTTCCTTTGGATGTATAAATGTAGAATGTGTAGAATCCTTCTTTGAATGGAGGTACGATATTGAAGGTCTTCTTCTTCTTGTGATGGTGTGATCCTTGTCCTTGACTTCTTCTTAGTCCTTCTTGAATTCCATGACTATCCTTGATGATATCTTATGTTCATCCCTTATGTGAACTTCTTCAATTGGATGATTTTCAAGTTGCCTCTTTGTCTTGATGTTGTCATATTTGCAATGATACCATGCTGAGAAATCAAGGGGAAGCTGCATAAAGCGATTTCTCTCATTTTGATAACTTCTTGTGATGTTCTTTTACTTAAATTTATTTAATTGTTATTAGCTTCTTCTTTCACTTTATTATTACTATGTTATTATCATTAAACAACTACCAAACAACAAACATCAATGAGAGAAGAGGACATAATGTAGGTTGCTAGTCGGGGCCAAAACCTCTCCTCTTGAGAGGGAAATGCCCAAGAAAAATTATGTTCTTATAGAATGTTTAGATGAGGAATTCCAAGACCTATGACCCTTGATAAAGATCCCTCCATGACCAATTAAACCTTCCTTCTTGATGAGCTTTCCTTAAACAACTTACAACAACAAACTTCGACCTTCCAATAATTTCTCTAGCAACTTCAACCCCAACAACTTCTCCAGCAACTTCTACCCTAATAACTTCTCCAACAATGTCGACCCCAACAAATTCGACCCCAAAAACATCTCCAGCAACTTCAACCCCAACAAAAAATTCTGCAACTTCACAGTTTCAACCTAAAAACATATTTTTTTTGCACATGAGAGAGAGAGAGAGAGAGAGAGAGAGAGAGAGAGAGAGAGAGACCCATAAGCTTCAACTCTAGCTTCCTTCTTGAACTTTTCTTGCCTTAGTACTTCTTATTTTTAAGATCAAACTTCTTCCCTTGCTTCTTCATATGTCTTGGATATGTGCTTCAAATGAGGTTAAATGCGTCTTATATATAGGCTTCCTAGGGGTACGAATTGCCTCCATGAGGCTGACTTGATCTTGGAGGGTCTTTTGACACAATTTTGACTCAAATAAATTATTTTGACTTGTTACATGATGCCCAATAGGGCCTTTTACATATGAGAATGACTCTTTGACTTATTTACTCAATGAAAAAACCTAGAAGCACTCAACCGATGCTTGAGTTATAAATAATATGACCTTGAGCATGAAACCCATGCTACAAAATAATTATAATAATAATAAAATTTATTTTTCTCTTTTCATCAAATACATAAAAATCGTGATTACAATAGACATTATGAATACCAAACCTAGTTACACTATTCAACATAATGTACATATTTTATTTCAACTCACTTGTTATATAATTTTTTATCATTATAGTCCTACATGTGGACATTTAAATGGAAAATATCAATATATGTTTGGAAACCCATAGATATCACTATGAATAATATTATGAAATAATAAAATTTCAAAAGATACCACAACACAATTCCCAATTGAAGGTATAATGGAAACATATTGTAATGATGAATTTCCCCATAAATAGATGTGCAATATAAATTTATCATGCACTACTTTGCACCATCATGTTGATAATGTCAAAATAGCATAAATTTCAGGAATCTCATCCAATCCATTTTTTGGTAGGGAAAATATCTTCCTATCCATTTATAAAATATTAACAAATTAGATAACAAATTACATAAAAATAATACAAATGTATTATTAGGTTGAGTATTCATAAAAATAATTCGGCAAGTTCTCTCACTAGAACCTAACTCGTCTTAAATATTTTCTGTAACGTCACATAAATAAAGGTTGTCACTTTCAATATCATACTCCAGATGGATTAACATTGACTAAGTTGTAATAAGTTTGAAATATAGGACTAGTTGTATATAATTTATTCATATCAATTCTATTAATGTCCAATCATTCGTATTTTAAAACTCTAATGGATTATAGTCTATTTTTACTCAATTCATAGTTTTCTAACTCATTTTTTAGTTTGTCTATTTCCATAAATTAAACTTCACATTAGAGAGTGATTCATTCTTTAGATATTTGATATTCATTCAAGAATGGCCTATCACCATTCCCTTCCTCATAATCTAATTGGTATGGATGAAAAGGGAAAACAAAATAATTTCTAAAGTTTCAAAAACTCTAAAATTTAAGAGATCATGGTTTTCATAACCTTACAACACTCAAATCTTTCTATATATTTGGTGACAATTTGGAAGCCCTAATTTAGGAAATGCATTCATTGATTTATCAATAATTTGAGCATTACTCTTCTTAACATAGATATCTTATTAAATAGATTTCAATGATATGAACAATTTTGGCAATAATCATTCAAATAAGCTCTTTAATGAACCTTCTACAACAAAAAGATTTGAGATAGGTCAAATCACAACTTACCTTTATAGTTTTTTGAACCATGATCATAATATCAATCTTCTTTTGGCTAAAACCTACATATGCAGCACAAATGCAGCATGATATAGAGAAAGCCCCCTAGAGACATCCTTGGATTGCTGACAAGGCCAGTGCCTAGGGTCATCCAGATCAATGTGCCTCAAATGTTTTTTTGGATAACAAGAGACAACACTTATGTTTCAAACAATGAACACGAGAGATTGGTTCTTCTACCCAAAGATGTAAGCCAATGATAAAAGCCTTAATACACAGAAGTAGATTTCAGAAATAAAACAGGATAGTGGAGGCCTTTCCCTTCAAAAATGTACAGTTGAATCAAATTTGTTCTAAAGTGAATGATAAGAGATAAAGAGAGGAAAGCAACTCAGAATTACAAAGCTCACAACACCAAGGAATTCATCTACACAGTATGATCCTAGAACCATAAAGTTGATCTATTCCTGAGTTTAAAAAGGAGTGTTGAACAAACAATAGAAGAAAAGATGACTTTGCATCATACAATGTTGTAAATGCAATCTTTGGTCTAGGGGAAAATATTTGTGTATATGTTTTTTATGTGTTATGCTCTCGCATTGATTATTTTATGTGTTTTAGAATTTGTATGCAGTTAATTTCTGTAGGGGGTTAAAACCTACAAAATGTAGCCTATAATTTTTCACATCTGGGAGAAAACTCGCATATCGCAATCAATGCTTTTCCATTGTCTTGCCCTTCTTAAATTTTGACACATTGCGATTGCCGATCACCAATAATACAAATGCTCGGACCCAAAGGCTTCATGAACTGTAGTTTATAGTTTATCGCATCCAGACTCTATTATCACATCACAAGCTCGTCAATAATACTAAGACCCAAATATGCCAATCGTTGATAGCTTGCTGACGTCATCACAACCACATGTCACCCTGTAGGTGATGCCACATGGCCCCCGGTAATAGGCCCATATGACCCTTGAAATGCCAAAAATGAGTGCCATGTCTTCGCCTGCCACATCATCTTTTGTAGCTACCACATCATCACTGACATCATCTACCATGTTAGCTTAGTGGACCAATCAAAAGTCACCACATGGAGGAGAGAGAAAGGGTGTCTCGAGCCATGTTTTGCAGTGCATTTCTTTGTATTTCATAAATCTACCTTCCCAGACGAGTTTGGTCTATATATCGCAATCAACCTTCACCTTCGCTAATAATCCTTAAGGGAGGACCACTTGGACCTTGCCGATTGCAATATGGATGTGTATTGCGATCTGCCGATGCCGATGTCTATGTCCCTCGGGCCTGCTGATCGGCCGATATATTTGTCTTCACGCGATGTGATAATTCCTCCAAGCTTGATTGCGATTTTGTTTGAAGGCTTAGCCATTTTTACTCTTTTCATGCTTTCAGGGGATACTTTTCTAGATTTCTTTATACCACCAGAAAGATCTTTATGTGCACTAGGCAATGGAGAGGGCCCAATCTGGCTCTAGTAGCTTCTATGGCAAAAACTTTGGCCCCAAACATCACTATTATTTGGCTTTTGAATCAACTGGTGATTGGAAAAGCAATGACTGACAACATTGGCTCCAACTAGGGACAGTGCCTTGCTGGAAAGCTATTGAGAACCTGCATACCAGTATCCTTCACCATTGGGCATGGAGTCAATAATATATGCCTCTTTGTAATGAGAAAAATCTCCATGGGACTTTTCTTCCTCAATCTAAAATGTAGAAATAAGAATTCTAACAATTGGAAAGTAAATGCTTAGCTAGTGAGCTTATTTATATACATTACTACTTATGCACAGGTCCTAATTCACTTATGTGAGTTCAACCCTCCAATGGATCCAAGCCAGTATTTGGGTACTAGACCTAGTGCCTTCATGTTGCTGAAAAATAAAAATAAAAATGAGCATGCACCATGAAAAATTATCGAACATTGAACCTGATTCATGCTCGTGAAATGACCTCTGGTGCTGACTTAAGAACCTGCTCATCTACTTAGCCACAGGGTCATGGAATGAACAAGGAAAATTTGTAGTTGCCTCCTTTTCATGAGCAGTCTGGTGGCCGATATCCTCTTGGCCAGGGCAACTACAATCATTGTTCAACTCCTCAACTTTAGCCTTTTCAAGAAAAGCCTGTTGCTGGGAGCTTTTTCTCCACTTGCTGGCAAACAACTCCTGAACCTCCATGGCCACTTCCTCGTCCTCTGGATAACATGAATCATGCTTTGGAGGAGGGTCTTGGTCGTGTTCTCCAAGCGAAAGATGAGCATTGCAAACTAGAGGCTCTTCGTTGAATTCCTGATGGGTTTCCTCTCCTTGTGATGCTTCCCATGATTGGGAGCATGGTCGCTCTGCATCACTTGACTCTCCAACAAAGTTGTATTTATCACAGAAAGGAGAAACATCCAGTTCAGCTAAATTATACCCTTGAGGGTTTGTTGGTAGCTCAGTGATATCTCCTTCTTCACTTTCTATCTCATTGGTTGATGCTTCTTGATGCAAGTAGATTTTTTCTTGGAGTGGAGCTCTACAAACATCTTCAGCAAGGTCTTCAACCTCGGGAATTTCTTCATCATTAATAGGTGTGCAACAATCTCTAAATAAAGCAATTGAGGGGTAAAATATTTTGTAATATTGATAAAATGTTGTATGAAAATATTTCAAGGAAGATATGATGCCACGAGGTAGTGTTTTGTACCAGACTCTAGCACCTTCTGCTAAAGAATACATGAACAACTTCATTTGTACATCTTCGAAGAAAATACCTTGTTTCTCCATGCATTCATGAAACTCTTCTAGGTGTTGGTCGGGCCTTCTCTCTATGTTCCCACTGAACCTAGGCGAATAGCTATCCCACTCATGAAATGAAGGGACATGATAGGGAGAACCAACAATAGAAGAGAGATCTAGTGGGGCGAATTTGTTGGCCAGAATTGTGGGAATGGCCATCTCAAAAACCTCCCTATACGATTGATTTCAGCTTCAAAGGTAGGGAGAGTTTTAAGCTGTTGTAGCATCAGAGTGAGTATAGGGCTACTTGAAAGCCAAGGTTATCAAATAGAGATATGGATAGTGGAGTCACCAAGGTGGGAGATCTTCAACCCACACTTCCTATGCTCACCTAACAAAGGAAATGAATTTTTTTTTTGTACCCACAGAAAAATATTCTAGTACGTTCCCCGACAATGATGCCGGAAGATGTTGTGGCTAAAACCTGCATATGTAACACAAATGCAGCATGATACAGAGAAAGCCCCCTAATGACATCCTTGGATTGCTGACAAGACCAATGCTTAGGATCACCTAGATCAGTGTGTCTCAAATTGTTTTTTGGACAACAGGAGACAACACTTATGTTTCAAACAATGAACATGAGAGAGTGGTTCTTCTACCCAAAGATGTAAGCCAATGATATAAGACTTAATACAAGGAAGTAGTTTTCATAAATAAAATAGGACAATGGAGGCCTTGCCCTTCAAAAGTTCACTGTTAAATCATATTTGTTCTAAAGTAAATGATAACATACAAAGATAGGAAAGCAACTTGGAATTATAGAGCTCACAACAACATGGAATTCATCTACAAAGTATGATCTTGGAACCATAAAGATGATCTATTTCCAAGTTTAAAAAGAAGTGTTCAATAGACAATAGAAGAAATATGACTTTGCATCATGCAATGTTGTAAATGTAATTTCGAACCCTCACACGGCCATGTGCATTTTAATAAACACAAATGAATCTACAAGAGAAATAAAAGACATTCAATGCTTTATTGATGCATGAATAAGAGGAATGATAAACAAACAGATAAGAAATTGTACAATATTGACAAGCTACTAATATCAAAAGGAGGAATCACCACCAATCTGTGGTATTCTGAAGGTCTATAACTATCACAAGAATTACATAATCAACCTTTTTCTCTCAGGATTTTCGAGCCCCTCTTACAATATCAAGACCCCCTATTTATAAGAAGGGGATGACCAAGACATTAATGATTTTTACAATAGCATTCATGGGCCGAGGGCTTCTTTCTCAGATCAGGTTTCCTTCTTGGCTGAGGAAGGTGATCGTCTTCAAGTTGTGTTGCCTCTTCGAACTCTTAAACACGATCCAGAAATATTTGGAGTAAATGAGCAGAGAGGAGGATTCCAAGGAGAAGAAGGAGGTGTCAAAAGATCCTTTATTGCGAAAAACTCTTGTGAAGGCCACGTACTACTGCAATGGGTGAGTTTAAGGAGGTTGATGTTAAAATTGGCCGACATAGTCACTTTAGATGTCTTGCCTGAAAAAATTGATCGCTGCATTCAAATCATGGCTTCTACCCCTTCAAACTTCGAAACAACTTTATTTTCCTGTTTTTTGGCCATGACCGAGATTTCTTTCACTTCAACGTTTAAGTCTTCTAAAGAGCGAGCATAAGCCTTTATTTTCTATGCAAATATCCCTATTTGGTGATTTAGGTGGACGTAAAATGTTATGAAATGCAACCTATAATTTGTCGCATTTGAGAGAAAACCCGCATATCACAATCAACACTTCTCCAATGTCTCGCCCTTTTTAACTTTTGGCGCATTGTGATAATTGATCACTGATAATACAAATGCTGAGACCTGAAGGCTTCATGAAATGTAGTTTATAGTTTATCACATCCGGGCTCTTCTATTACATCGTAACCTCGCCGATAATACTAAGACCCAAATACATTGATTGTCGATCATCGATATCCTGTTGACATCATTGTTGACATCATCACTGCCACATGTCACCCTGTGGGGGGTGCCATGTGCCACATGGAAATAGCCCCATAAGATCCCTGAAAATGCCAAAAATGTGGGACACATGTCTGCCTGCCATGTCATCTTCCATACCTTCCATGTCATCACTGACATGAGCTTCCATGTCAGCTCAGTGTACCAATAAGAAGTCGCCATGTGGAGGAGAGAGAAGGGGCATCCCGAGTTGTGTTTTGCAACACATTTCTTTGTATTTCAGAAATCCGCCTCCCCCGACAAGTTTGGTCTATATATCGCAATCAGAATTCGCTTCTACCGATAATCCTTAAGGGAGGACCCATTGGACTTTGGTGATTACGATATGGACGTGTGCTACGATCTTTCAACGCCAATGTCTATGTTCCTTGGGCCCATCGATCAGCCGATATCTTTGTCTTCACGTGACACAATAATCCTCCAAGCCCGATTACGATTTTATTTGAATACTTAGCCATTTTACACTTTTCATGCTTTCTGGGTTGTTTCAAAGGGATAGTTCAACTGTGTAACTTTTGATCCAAGGATCCTTTTCTAGATTTCTTTATACCACCAGAAAGCTCTTTCCATGCAATAGGACATGGAGAGGGTCTGATCTGGCTTTGGTAGCTTTTGTGGCTTAGAATTTGGCCCTAAACATCATAGTTATTTAGCTTTTGAGTCAATTGGTGACTATAAAAGCAGTGAGTGACAACAAATCTTATGAAGGAGATCAAAATAGATAAATTGGAAGAGGTTATAGATTTCATTCGAAAGAATAAAATCATAGGAATAAAGTATTAATTTTATGTAAGTTATTTTTGAATTGGTGGAAATGGAATTACCTAATTAATAATAACAAGACTTGTAAGTATAACCTAATTAAAAATAAAATTGTTTATTCAAGTAAAACCATGATGTTTTCTCAAGTAAAGTAATTGCATTGCAAGACTATAAGAAAAGTTGGCAAGCTTGGATTAAAGTTCATAAAATTAAAATATCATAAGTTGAAAAATGCATGTAACCACAAACTATATAAAACTCATAATTTAAGAGAATGCTTGTAACTGCCAATCATACAATATGTTATTGCAAGAAATAAGGAAGATATACTGAGAAGATATATATATTGGCAACATTTGGGTCTAATTTTATGAACATTGGATTTGTTTAAATTATTTAGAAGTAACATATAAAATTGAGATATTAAGATGTATTCATAAAAAGGGGAGATTTTGTTGCTTTTGTATTTCAAACTATTAGAGATGTTATGTTGAAATTAAATATAAAAAACCTAAGTTAACGAGCATTCTCTATTGTGTTTAAAGATTAACACTATCAAAAATTTATACCATTCTTTCCTCTTTGTCCAATAACCATGATAACATTAAATATATCTATCCTAGCATATAACCTCTCAAAGTACATACAAAGGTTCTTCTTTTTTTCACCCCATGTGTACTGTTATTACAACTTTATAGAGTGATAATGTTGGTCTTTGAATGGCATTGATATTGCACCTCAAGCCCAAATATCCCTTACATATGATCATGTGGCGGTTGAAGGCCTTCATCGTCCTTGATCCTCAAAATCTTCATCTATTTCTTAGGGCCCGTGCTTTCCTCACTCAATCCATACTGTTTTGCAAAACATACTAATGGTGTGCATATTTTCAATTGCCTGTTGAACATCCCATATAGAGATTTAAGATGGTTATTTAAGGAATAATTGAAGAATTTTGATCTTGAGAAGATTCAAATAGGGATTAAGAAGCTTATATTCATCCATTATCTATTGTTAAGGACCCTAGTGCAATACATGGTGCAAAAAAAACTCCTAATGGAATCAAGGTCCAAGTTGGAGGCATATTTAAAACCTATTAAGGCCACTCGCTTCCCACTTATAATCCAAATATACCTTGGAAATTCCTTAGAGGATTTGCTCATGGCTATAAATATTGAGAATCTTTGTTTAGGACAGAATGGATTTTCTCACTCCCTCAACCATGGTAGATATCTTGAGACCCATTCATATTTTGCAAAACATACAAATAGTGCCCATATTCCTAATAGGAGGCCATGTTCATGGTCTTCGAGCTTGAGAAAGCTTCATTTAGGGTCTAAATTCCTTATTTTTCTCCCTTAGGTTTGATATATGCATTGGTTCCCATATATGGTATGGAAATGTCCTAATGGCCAAAGGATAAAGATATTTTATAAAATATCTTTGTGGTTGTTTGAGACCTAGTTCATGGTGCTTGAGCTCAAAAAGATATATTTTAGGTAGGAGTTATTTGTTTGTATTCCTTATCTATGATAGAAGCCTCAACACCCATTCTTACTATCTAAAACATATTAACGATGCCAAAGATCTCCTAAAGTGGCCAAGCATTGCCTACAAACATCTTTTCTAGTTATTTGAGGACTACTATAAGAATCTTGGTCCTACGAAAATTGAAATAGGGCCTTAGAACCTTATCTTATTTCCCTAACCATGCTTAAGGCCTTCAATTCCTTATGTAGTGCATCAGTCTTATAAAGGATATAAACTTCAACACTAAGATCTCAAGACTCAATTATGGCATGCAAACCCACAAATTGAAACTATATCCCACATGGAGGCTAGACATCTCTTAGAGAGAATTTATTTCATGATTGGAGGCCTTCTCTATGGAAATTATCCTCAATAATATTTGCTAACAAACCTAGTCCCTGATTTTACTCCTTCATAGGCTTTGTCTCCCACATATCATGTGGAAAACCTCGTAATGTTTCACGTATCCTAACCAAAGGCCAAATTCCCATTAGATAGGATATATATAATTTTTCAAGGCCTAATTCATATTGTTTGTTCTCATGAAGCTCCATTTTAGTATCAATTTCCTACAAGACATATTTTGAAACCTCCTCTTCACTCTCTCACAATATCCTCTCTCTCAATTACAATGATCTCTCAATAATACATCACTAAAATATAATGCCTTTATGAAAATAGGATTTCCTTCTAGGGAAAAAACCATTAATGTAAATTCTAACATCAAGTATATGACCTAATGATGAATGGTCTAGATTGACTATGAAATTACAATATTTTACAAGGAAATTTTTTCAAAATTTTTTCTTTGGGGGTGTTTCCCTAAACCCCACTAGGGTGATCCAAAGATTGTCACTACCCCATTGGACCTCCTAGAAATAATCAGGTGAGGGAATATTCCTTTTTTCATAAGATCTTCTAAATTGATAATTATATCTTCTTATGATTTTTTTAGTTACACTTTTATTGCTTTCTCATTGATCATAAAGTAATTACATAGAATATCTCCAGAATATAAAGTAAATGTCAGCCAGATCATAAAGAGACATCTAAACCAGAACACAAACATATACCCTGGGAAACCCCACATGGGGGAAATACCCAACAACCTTTTCCTTACAAAAATTCTTGAATTCAACAAGAGACATACCAACAAAGAAGACCTGGTCAAACCTGTTCCAACTGCCTCCTAGTCAAGTCATAAGTTTACCCATTGAATTCAGTCTGGTTAGGATTTCTAAGGCCGAAATTCGGAGTACTTCTACACCCAAGATTTTAGTCCTGCTTCTCTGGAATACTTATAAATTAGACACTTGTGTTCACATGTGTGAGGTCATGAAAGAGGAACAGATCCACACATGCGAGGACTAATGGAGATAGAGAGAGAAAGCTTGATCTTATGATTTTTAATAGCATCCTTCCTTCTTCCTTATCTGCTTCACATGGATGAGCAGAGGATATTATATCTTGAAGTGAGGTCGAAACAGTGTATCCAAATAATGTGAGGATGAATGTATTTATATAGTCTTCTGGTTGGCCGAATGGATTCCTTTTTGACTCGGCCAATTTAACTAGGAGGAGGTCTTACTTAGCATGTATGGAGGTAAAAATTCAAATATTAAAATTAAAATTTTTTCTTTTGAAAAGGACAGGAAGAACATGCCTTAAGATTTGTTTTTCGAAAATAGCATGAAAATCATTCTTTATATTCATCATCATAAACACAACGGGATAAAATATTAATTATGAAGACCATCCATAGCTACAAAAATCAGCGAAGGCCCCACAGACCCGCCACCCCTTAACATTAGGGATAGGGATAAAATTGTAGCTAGACAAAAGATCTCTAAATCAAGAAGATAATTAAGCTCCACAACCAACAACCCTGAGTTCCATACATGATGCAAAAAACTTGCAAACAATTACCATATTCCACTCAAAGGCTATAGGTTCCTTAGATAGAGTTTGTGTGGTGGTTTAAGGTACACACATGTTTTACCTACTATGAATATGTTCTCATTCCCTCATGCTAGTGAGGCCTACATATCAAAATATTGCACTCTTCCTAGTTTAGTAGTTTTGTCATGTTTTAAATAGACAAAATAGATATACAAGCTTGACTTTTATTTTATTAATTCTTTTCACCTCCAAATTCTATATTCTTGTCTCCTCCATCTCATCCCTATTCCCATCTATAAACCTCCTAGATAAAAACAAAGTTGTCATTCAATGTTAGTTACAAAACATAAATCTACCTCATACATTTCAATAAGCCTTGTCTTTAATAAAAAGAGAATTGTAATCCATAATTTTATATCACAACAACCATAAGCATTGCCATCTATATTGGAGCATAGTCCATGATGAAACTAGTTTGTGTTCTCCAAATATAATTCATATATCACCATCTAATGTAAAACTAAATTTTAACAACAATAGTAATGTGCCTACGAAAACAATACACAAACCTGGAATCTAATAAATACTATGTCTTCACGCTTACCTCGATGAAAAATATAAGAATGTAACTTATTATATATAAACCATGTGAATTGAAATCCATAATTTTAGAACATGGAAACCATGATAATTAGTATCTTCTCCAAGAGACTTACAAATAACTAATTGAGTTGTAAAAACATGAATATCACTTGTTGAATGTCTCTCCTTTTGGTGAACATGACCTTTGCAACTATTTACAAACAAAACCCACGTGAATCCAATCAATAACAAGGGGGCCACCGTCATAGCAATAGTCCCTGTCAAGGTGTGAGAAACTTTGACAAGCTTGTAACAATGAAATGCTTCACAAGGTTGAATTGCAAGTTACCTTCAGACTGTTCAAGTTGTAGAGAGTGTTTAGCACCTCAATTCTGGCAGAGCTAAACCTTGTAAAGTTTCAGTCACCATTAGAGAGCCTTGAAAGCTTATCTGGTGCTTTATATTTACAAAACCTCCTATCTCACTTGGCAATGATTTCATATTTTTACATACTAAAATATCCAAAACCTGCAGCTGAGAAAGATTACCAATGAATAATACTATGAAATAAGAAAATTTCAAAAGATACCACAACAGAATTCCCAATTGAAGTTATAATGGAAACATATTCTAATGATGAATTTCCCCATAAATAGATGTGTAATATAACTTTATCACACATTACTTTGCACCAACTATCAAGTTGATAATGTCAAAATAGCATAAATTTCAGGAATCTCCTCTAATCCATTTTTTGGTAGGGAAAATATCTTCATATCCATTTATAAACTATTAAGAAATTTGATAAGAAATTACATAAAAATAATACAATTTTATTATTACGTTGATTCATCATAAAAATAATCCATCTAAGTTCTCTCACTAGAACCTACCTTGCCATATATATTTTGTGTAGCATCACATAAATAAAGGTTGTCACTTTCAATATCATACTCTAGATGGGATTAACATTGAAATTGTAGGGTTGAAGGTTGTTGTATATAATTTATTCATATCAATATTAATAATGTCCAACCATTCACATTTTAGAACTCTAATGGATCATAATTTCTTTTCACTCAATTCATAGTTTTCTAACTCATTTTTTAGTTTGTCTATTTCCATCAATTAAACTTCAAATTAGAGAGTAATTCGTTCTTTAGATATTTGATATTCATTCAAACATGGCCTAGCACCATTCCCTTCCTCATAATATAATTTTCATTGGATGAAAAGGGAAAATAAAATAATTTCTAAAGCTCCAAAAACTCTAAAATATAAGAGATATGTCGGTTTTCATAACCTTACAACACTTAAATCTTTCTATATATTTGGAGACAATTTGGAAGCCCTAATTTTGGAAATGCATTCATTGATTTATCGATAATTTGAGCATTTCTCTTCTTAACATAGATCTCTTATTAAATAGATTTCAATGATATGAACGATTTTGGTAAAAATCATTCAAATAAGCTCTTTAAGGAACCTTCTACAACAAAAATATTTGAGATTGGTCAAATAACAAATTACCTTTATAGTTTTGTGAACCATGATCATAATGTCAATCTTACGAAGGAGATCAAAATAGATAAATTGGAAGGGGTTATAGATTTCATTAAAAAGGATAAAATGATAAGAATAAAATATTAATTTTATGCAAATTATTTTGAATTGGTGGAAATGGAATTACCTAATTAATAATAACAAGATTTGTAAGTATAAACCTAATTAAAAATAGCATTGTTTGTTCAAGTAAAATAAATGATGTTTTCTCAAGTAAAGTAAATGCACTGCAATACTATAACAAAAGTTGGCAAGCTTGGATTAAAGTTCATAAAATTAAAATATCATAAGTTGAAAATGCATGTAAACACAAATTATATAAAACTTATAAATTAAGAGAATGCTTGTAACTACAAATTATATAATATGTTATTGAAAGAAATAAGGAAAATTTGCTTAGAAGATATATATTGGTATCTTCTTAAGAAAATTATGCATGTCATTCCTAATGGATTTAGGATATGCAACAATATCTACATACAATTTATAAGCTAGAACACATATTCTTTAATACTCGGCAATAGAAAGTGCAATATTGTAAAAAATGTATTAAATCAAAACTTAGCATGCATTTATAACTATATATTCAACCATTTAAGTTGTATCCAACACACTGTTGTATATTCCTTTTAACTTGTGTCAAATTCAATAAAATTAAAAAATAATAAATTGAAATGACATATGTAACCACAAATTTTATAAAATTCATAATTTGAGAAAATGCTTGTAATCATAAGACACATAATATAATATTGTATGAAATAAAGAAATGGCTCTCAAAAGATATATATGGCCATATTTTTACTATCCCAATCCCTAAAACAACTATAAAATACGAATATGCATGTATTTGCATATAGAATATTATAGATAACATAGGAAACATATTCACTCTTAAAGCCAGAATAGATATCCTTTGATTCATTTTATAACAAAAGTCATCACTAACCTCCCTACAAAATAAAAATTCATTACCAACCTCCTTGTAGATATTGGAAGTTGTACTATATAAGTTATCAACAAAGTTACATGCTAAAACCATTACTCATTCAAGTAAAATCAATAATATATTAAACAATTAACATAAATCAATTACTTTTCTTAGATAAAATCATAAAAATTCATATAAATTTAGAAACTTTAAAAATATAACTCTATTTATATTATTTACTTAGAAATAAAAATTCTCAATTGAAACTTAATTAAAAATTCAAAACCTAAAATTAAAATGAATTTCATATTATATATTGGATCATTTAAATTATATTTCCAATTATAAATTTTTATTGATGATGGAAAATTATATAAAGTTTATACAAATCATTTCTCCAACCATTAAGATATTTAAAAGATATTTTGATCATTTTTCCTAACGTTTATGATACTGTTATGAGATTTCCTATTTTAATTTAAATGGTTCGATCTTAATAAAATATATAATATCAATACATTAATATTTTAAAGAAAACGATTGTGTATATACCTTTTATACTCCAATATTGTGTATATACCTTTTGGACTCCAATATTGAATTGAATACATGTCTAAATGTATTTGATTGGGTATTGTGCTTTCGTTGAGATAAAATTAAGATCCATTAAACTAAGATTCCTTGGTAACACCATGTATATTTGTAAGAGTTCAAATTGGTACATGCTTATTTTTCAATTTTTTTAGGCTAGCTATGTGTAGAAAATTAGTGTGAAATTTTGAGTTGGAATGTTAATGTAGTGTTTGAGTTAATTAATTTAATATTTAAAAGAAATCATATTTATTCGAAGATTAAAGAAACAAAATATATAAAGGGTATAATATTATATATTAGAAATTTGTATAGTTTATTTTATATGAAGATGGATTTGTTATGATTAAAAGTATATATAGAATGGCCCATTTAAGATGTATTTTTTAAAAATAGAGGTTTTGTTGTTTTTTATTTTAAACTATTAAGGTTTTATGTTGAAATTAAATGGAAAAAAACTAGTTAACAAATATGTTCTATTGTGTTAAAAGATTCACACCATCAAAAATTTATATCGTTTTTATTCTTTTGTTTAATAACCATGATAACATTAAATATATCCATCTTAGCATATAACTTCTAAAAGTACATACAAAGGTTCCTCTTGTTTGCACCCCATGCGTACCAATATTAAATATTTATAGAGTGATAATATTGGTCTTTGAATGGAATTGATAATGCATCTCAAGACAAAATATCCCTTATATATGATCATGTGGGGGTTGAAGGCCTTCATGGCCCTTGATCCTCACAAGTTTCATTTATTTCCTAGGGCCCATGCTTTCCTCACCCAATCATTCTTGTTTTACAAAACATACTAATGGTGTGCATATTTTCAATTGCAAGTTGAACATCCCCTATAGAGATCTAACATGGTTATTCAAGGAATACTTGAATAATTTTGATCTTGAGAAGATTCAAATAAGGCTTAAGCAACTTATATTCATCCATTATCTATTTTTAAGGACCCTAGTGCCATCCATGGTGCCAAAAAACCTCCTAATGGAACCAAGGTCCAACATGGAGGCCTTAAGACCCAACAATGATGTTTAAAACCTCTTAAAGCCACTCACTTACCACTTATAAGCCAAATATCACTTGGAAGTTCCTTAGAGCCTTTGTTGATGGCTATAAATACTGAGAATATTTTTTTAGCACACAAGGGATTTTTTTCACTCCCTCAACCATGGCAGAGATCTTGAGACCCATTCATATTTAGCAAAACATATAAATAGTCCCCATATCCTAATTAGAGGTCATGTTCATGGCCTTTGAGCATGAGAAAGATTCATTTAGGACCTAAATTCCTTGTTTTCCTCCCTTAGGCCTGATATATGCATTAGTGCCCATATATGGTATTGAAAAACTCCTAATGGCCAAAGGATAAAGATATTTTATGAAATATTTGTTTTGTTGTTTGAGACCTAGTTCATAGCTCAAAAAGATTAATTTTAGGTAGGAGTTATTTGTTTGTATTCCTTATCCATGACAGAAGTCTCAATACCAATTCTTACTATCTAAAACATATTAACGATGCCAGTAAAGATCCTAAAACATCCTTTGTAGTTATTTGAGGACTACTGTAAGAATCTTGGTCCTATGAAAATTCAAACAGGGCCTTAGAACCTTATCTTCCTTCCCTAACCATGTTTAAGGCCTTGAATGTCTTATGTGGTGCATAAAGATTATAAAGGATATAAACTTTAACATTAAGATCTCAAGAGTCAATTATGGCACCCAAACCCACAAATGGAAACTATATCCCACATGTAGGCTAGACATCCCTTAGAGAGGATTTATTTCATGATTGGAGGCCTTCTTTGTGTAAATCATCCTCAATAATATTTTCTAACAAACTTAGTCCCTTATTTTACTCCTTGGTAGGATTTCTCTCCTGTATATCATGTGGAAAACCTCGTAATGTTTCCCATATCCTAGCTAGAGTCCAAATTCCAATTAGAGAGGATATGTATCATTTTCCAAGGCCTAATTCATATTGTTTGATCTCATGAAGCTCCATTTTAGTCTCAATGTCCTAAAACACATCTTTTGAAACCTCCTCTTCACTCTCCCACAATATCCTCTCTCTCAATTACAATGTTCTCTCAATAATGCATCACTACAATACAATGGATTCATGAAAAGAGGGTTTACTTCTAGGGAAAAAAACATTAACATAAATTCTAACATCAAACATATGACCTAATGATGAATGGTACAGTTTGACTATGAGATTACAATATTTTACAAGGAAATTTTTCCAAAATTTTCTCTTTGGGGGTGTTTCTCTAAACCCTACTAGGGGGATCCAAAAGACTGTCACTACCCCCTTGGACCCCCTAACAATAATAAAGGGAGGGAATACTGTTGATTTTTCATAAGATCTTCTAAATTGATAATTACTTCTTCTGATGATTTCTTTAGTTACACTTTTCTTGCATTCTTATTCATGATCAAGAAATTACGCAGAAGATCTCAACAATAGAAACTAAATGTCAGTCAAATCATAAAGAGACATCCAGAAAAGAACAAAAACATGTACACTGGGAAAACCCGCATGGGGGAAAGACCCAACAAACATTTCCTTACAAAAATTCTTTAGTTCAACAAGAGACATACCTAAATCTTCTAGACAATCACAAGGTCAAACTAACAAACAAAGAAGACATGGTAAACCTGTTCCAATTGCCTCCTAGTCAAGCCATAAGTCCACCCATTGAACTCGGTTAGGTTAGGATTTCTAGGGCCAAATTTTGACCTTTTTCTACACCCAATATTTTAGTCCTGTTGCTTGCGAATACTTCATAAATTCAACACTTATGTTCACATGTGTGAGGTCATGAAAGGGGAATGGATCCACACATGTGAGGATTAATAGGGAGAGGGAGACAGAGAGACAGAGAGACAGAGATAGATAGAGACAAAGACAGAGAGAGCTTGATCTTATTCTCGTTAACTTCGTCCTTCCTTCTTCCTTATCTCCTTCACATGGATGAGCAGAAGATATTATATCTTGATGTGAGGTCAAAATGGTGTATCCAAATGATGGAGGACGAGTGTCTTTATATAGTCTTATGGTTGGCCGAATAGGTGCCTTTTTGATTGGGTTGACTTAACTAGGAGTAGGTATCACTTAGCATGTATGGAGCCAAAAATTCAAATATTAAAATTAAAATGTCATCTTTTGAAAAAGACATGAAGAATATGTCTTAAAAATTTTCTTTTGACAATAGTATGAAAGAAATGCTTTATATTTATCATTATAAATACATCAAAGGCTGAAATATTAATTATGAAGACCAACCATAGCTCAAAAATAAGCAAAGGCCCCACAAACTCCCCACCCCCTAATGTCAGGAATAGGGATACAAATGTAGCTAGAAAAAAGACCTCTAAATCAAGAAGATATCTCCACTACCAACAACCCTGAGTTCCATACATGGTGCAAAAAACTTGCAAACAATTACTATATTCCACTCAAAGGTTATAGATTCCTTAGAGAGAGTTTGTGTAGTGGTTTGAAATACTCAATTGTTTTACCTACAATGACTATTTTTTCATTCCTTCATAGTAATAAGGCTTATATATCAAAATATTATACTCTTCCTAGTTTCATAATTATGTCATATTTTAAATATATAAAATAGATATATAAACTTGACTTCTATTTTATTAATTCTTTCTACCTACAAATTCTATATTTTTGGCTCTACCAACTTATTCTTGTGCCCATTTGTAAACCTCCCACATAAAAACAAAATTTACAAAACAAAAATCTACCTCATGCATTTCAATAAGAAGTATTATCTTTAATTGAAATAAGTATTATCTTCAATTAAAAGAAAATTGCAATTCATAATTTTAAATCACATCAACCATAAGTATTGCAATCTCTATTGGAACATAGTCCATGATGAAACTAGTTTGTCTTCTCCAAATATGGTTCATATATCACCATATAATGTAAAACTAAATTTTAACAACAATAGCAATGTGCCTCCTAAAACAATACACAAACCCGATCTGGATATGATAAATACTATGTCATCGAGCTTAGCCCGATGAAAAAGATAAGAATGTAACTTATTATATATAAACCAGGTGAATTGAAATCCATAATTTTAGAACAAGTCAACCATGAGAATTAGGATCTTCTCCAAGAGACTTACAAATAACTAATTGAGCTGTAAAAACATGAATATCACGTCTTGGAAGTCCCTGATTTTGGTCAGCATGACCTTTGGAACTATTTACAAACAAACCCCATGTGAACTCAATCAATAATAATAGTAATACATCATGCTAGGTGTTGAAAAAAATAAAATAAAATTTACTCTATCAATTCAAGAAAAAAACAATGGTAGAAATTACGTGGGAGAACCACCAAGTGGTGCATTGGGAATGTCTCCCAAATATTTAACCATAAGCAATTGGGAAACATAAGAGTCTCATTTTTTTACATATAATTATTTTTAATTTGGATAACATAATAACCATAGCAAAAATTTAAGTTGTAAATATGTAGGTAAAAGAAGTTTGAACTCACTTTGGCATGTACTGGCTAGTACTAGAAATATTTTATGCAGAGTAATAAGGAGGGAGCTTTTTAGTAATTAAAAGTCAATTTTTTTCATTTTTATGGGTTAAGAGCAAGTATATGTATATCATGTTGGTATTCATTGTTACATTAAGAGTTGAACTATATTGTTGAGTGATATAGTTGATTTTTCCTTTGCTAAAGATAAGGCAAGGTTATAAGTCTACTAATTATTTCACACAATCTTCTGCAAGATTAAATGAAGAGGTGACCTACATAGACACATAACAATAATAAGATTTTTTTTCCCAAAACAATAAATAAAACTAAAACAAGGATTATAATAGCAACATAATTCCATTCCATTTCCATTAGAATGTTTGTACACACCCTATAAGAAAACATTAGAAGCTCAATTTGAGAGACTATAAATAAACAACAAGGATAAGAAATACAAAGTTAGTTTCTATTTCAATCTGTGACATGGAGATATATGGACATCTATTATTATTATCTGTCCCTTTAGATAAATTTACTAGTAATTATAATAAATATCAAATGTATGCAAAGAAATGGCTTTTGATTGGATTTTGATGTTAATGATAATAACATTTGTAAGTAGCATTTCATAAGTATATGTGTTCATAAAGTGATCATTTTATCATATAAAAGTATGAAATCGAATACTTAATTGGTAATTATAAAATAATTCTATTGTGATGTATGTTATTTTTTAAAATATTTTGGAATCTAAGATTGTATTGAATACATGTTTGAATGCATTTTATTTAATATTGCACTTTTATAGAGATAAAATCAGGATCCATTGAACTGGGAGCCTTCGATAATGCCATGTACATTTGATGGGAATTTGAACTGGTACATGTTTTTGTGCATGCGTTTTTTCAAATTTTAATGTTATTGTTATATATATATCTATATATATACACGCTTTATTTTTCAAGGGTAGGTGTTAACGTAGGGTTTGAATTATTTTCATTCATATTTTTATATTTATATAAAAATAAAATAAATGAAATGTAGTAAATAATGTTAATTTTTTCTAAGAAGATTGTATACTTGAATATATATATGGGAGCAATTTTTAAGAATGATATATTTGTATAAGTTATTTAAATATGGCATACAAAGTGGAGATACTTAGATGCATTAAAAAAAGGGAGGTTTTGTTGTCTTTGTAGTTCTAACTATTAAAGTTATTATGTTGAAATTAAATTGGAAAAAATAGGTCAACAAACACGTACTATTATGGTAAACAATTCACAAAAATTCGTGACATTCTTTCCCTTTTTCCTAGTGTCCATGAAAACATAGAAGGTGCCAATGCTACCATACAACCTCTAAAAGTATATACAAAGGTTTCTCTTGTTTGCACCTCATGCATACCAATATTAAAGCTTTATAGAGTGACAATCTTGGTCTATGAATGGTGTTGATATCATATCGCAAGCAGAAAGTTCCTTAAAATGTATCACCAATGGATCATGTGGTTGATTCAAGGTCTTGTTGATGACCATTAAGCTTGCAAAGTTTCATATAACCTAAAACCCTTACAATTTTATGTAAACTTTCATAATCTAGACAAAATTACCATATAATATTATTTATAAAAGGTAAATCTATGTTATGTATTTTACAATCTATATGTATATATATGAATGGGAAAAACTTAGAATTTCAATTTATTTATATAAGAATAAAGATTTTATGTACAACAATGAATTTCTTTGAGCATAATTTAAAGTTACATATAATTTACCTTGTTTGTTGTATGTCTTAAATGACATGGTAGAGTTCATGAAATCGATCAACATGATATAATCATTGATACAGTCATGTTGTACATTGTTCCATGAACCTTGGACTCGAAGTGCAAACATAAAGACCAACACATAAATATACAAATCTACTGAATGTAACTTCATATTTTCTTTAATAATTTTAATTTTCAGTTTATATATATATGATAATTGTAAATTTTGAATTTAAATTTTTAAATATTTTATTATGATTACGAAGGTAGTGATTTAACAAAAGCTATATTTACAATTGCCTAAATCATATAACATAGTAGAGTGAATAAATATGTACATTTTGAGAATTAGAAAGTACATATGTTATATTTATTTCTAATGAGATTTGAGGTGAACATGTGTATATTTATGATAAATGTGCACTTTTATCCTCCATTTTTTATAAATGTGTCCATTTACCTCAACTTCAATGAATGTGTATCGTTGTTTCCAATTCCTTATAAGATGATGATAAATCCTAAGAGTGATTGTTGTGTATTTACAATAGGTTGAGGGGTGCACACCCTATGGCATCCCAACCTCTATATATAAGAGCACTAATAAAATTGTTAAGAAATCTTAATAGTAATAAATTTATTTGTTAAGTAGACCATGAGAATGTTGAGCATAAATGAAGCTCTATAAAAGTGCTTAATCTCATGATGTAGTTTGAAGTTTAGCGACAACATGGTCTGCATCACAATAAGGAGAATAAGTTTATGGTAACATAGGGTTTTGATTCAAAGCTAGGAGAGCGAAATTTATGGTTTAAGGAAGAGAAAGGAAGAACTCTAGGTATCATTTCGACCTCCTTTGGCAACAAAGAGCCCAACATCTTCAGCAACCCAAATCTACTACTCCTCCATGGTGCCTTTTGAATTGAATATTCATGTTCTTGAGGATAGCCTAGAAAAAGAAGATGTATTTTCTTAAGACAAAAGAGATTAATAATTAGACATGGCTTGAAAAGGCAATAAGATTTTATATGTATTTTTCAAATATTTTATATTTAGAACTCCATGTAATTTTGGTTTTTTGTTTTGGATAGGAAAATTATCTAAAAGTAACCCATAGGTTGGAAAGTTATGAGAAAATTTGACTTTGCAAACTTTGAAATGTAAACCAATTATAGGTAGCCACAACATTTTCTATTAATAAAATTCCCCTTTTAAAAATAAATAAATTAGTGATAATGTAATCTTTTCAAATTATTGAAATATTTACATAATTTCCATTTATATTTATTACAACTTTACATAGTAATATACATTAGTACCACTGTGTATATACACGTCTTCACCCTAGCATAACTATTCAACAAAGTGAAAGGACATACATATAATCTTCATCTTATCACCCACCTTCTTTTAATAGAATGTATTGGGCGTGCACACATCATTCACCCAAATCCTCATGTTTTGGACAAAAATGTATATATTCATTCTCACCCCATCACTCATAAAAATGTGTTTATTTTATTATTTTATAACAATAAAATAATAAATCCTATTATAAACTAAATTGATATAACAAATTATTTATAAAATTTAAGCATATATCTTTTAAGCAGAGATCTTGGTTTTGTAACAATGGCAGGCCCTCTGTTGCCCTCAAACAGGGCGAACATTTGCACTGTGACAAATCCCACAGAGAAGAGATACCGGACAGAGGGTTTACTGAAAGAGAACGTGAACATCTCTGCGTGCCCAGAGATGAATTGTCAGGCTATGAAGCCCAAAAAGCTCCCCGCTCTTGTGATTGAAACAGTGAAAGCTGGGTTGGATCATAAAGAATTACAGAAAAAGAAATGGGATTCAAGCAGGGGGAAGGAGAATGGTTCGAAGTCTAGCTCCCTCAGCGATATGGTCCGTGGTTTCGTGGAATTTGACTCTCATTGTAACGGCGATGGAGAATCCTGCTCTGATAATGAGCCTGTGGATTCCCACTACGTTCAGTTACTAGAGGTACAATCAGTCTCTTCTTAGGCTTAGATGTGTTTATGTGATGATATAGAGCATAGAGAGTAGGTAATATGACCCCTTTCTTGAATGTGAGTCCGTTATTAATTTGATTTTTTTGATAAACAATCCAGGACATGGTATCTTGTAAGAGTGCAGCAGAGTTACGGTTGCTGGGCTGTGTAAACTATGCCCTGAAAAATAAGGAGAACATGGTGGTGAATTGCAGTAAGAGCAACCTGTGTAAGGAAGTGACGAAAAACTTGAAACTGTTGCGATACAATGCAGGGATATGTAAATCGCTAATAGTGAAAACCAGAGACTCTCACATTCCTTTAGGTAAAGTCGAGTTTGTAATATTAATATTTTATTCGTAGATTGATCGATTGAATTTAATTGGAAGAGATGTGAATTTAGTTAGATGGTAGATTTTGAGAATATTTTAAATTATTATCTAATTTTAGTTGTTACATTTCTTCTTTGCTTTAATATATCAGATTCCTGATTGCTTAAATTCCAAAATATTCTGAATTTGAAAATCTTATATAGCTTGGTGGGCAATGTAGGAGACTACGAATACATGGACGTAATAATGAAGAGAAGTGAAGGGAAGTCGAAGGAGGGGAGGTTACTGGTTGACATAGATTTCAGAGCGCAGTTTGAAATTGCAATACAGCACCATGGTGCGACTCCTCCCAAATGTATTCGTTGGAAAAGAGGAGAAATTGAAGAATATTATCAAAATAATGTGCGACGCAGCCCGACGATCACTGAAGAAGAAAGCGATGCACATTCCGCCATGGAGAGAGTACCGTTACGTGAGGTCCAAATGGTTGGGATCCTACAGGAGGACCACAAACCCAGCTGCAGATTCCAATTCCAGCGGGTCAGATAAACCAGCAGAGCCTCCGCAACAAAAGGGTTTCGAGATCAATTTTCATCGTCTGGATCTCGAAGAAGGGAGACCTCCTTTGCCTAATGTTGAAGCAAAGATTCCTGCAATGAATAAAGGTGGCAAAGTTTCAGGATTGACTACCGCCTTCAAAAGGGCGGGTCTTGCCAATTCCTCCTCCAAAGTTCAACTCATGCGGTAGCGGGCTTCTAACCTGTACTGTGTTCGCTAAAACTGGTGGGGAATAACAGATACAGATAGTAGCAAAAGGAGGCGGAACACATAGTAGTAGATAATGCCAACACCTTTCAAAAGATTTTCGTCATTTCTTTGTTTATATTTTATCTTAGTAGAGTTTGTACAGCTTTGTAAAAAATATAGAAGGCACAACATTTAAATTGTTTTCTGTAAATTGCTGCACATAACTTAATTAAACCAGCCCGCAAATAATGGTGACTTCCTTAATTAAACCAGCCCGCAAATAATGGTGACTTCATTTAGGACATAAAGCCCTTCATGTTTTCCTCCCGGGGGCCTACCATAAGTTTTAGTCTTAATATACGGTAGGGAAAAACTCCTTATGGCACTTATATCCTTCCTAAATATCTTTAAAAAAAAATCTATGTAGTTGTTTGAAATTAACTTCAAAAATATGTAGTTGTTTGAAATTAACTTCAAAAATATTTGTTAAAAAACTTATTCCCTTGTTTTAGTCCCCCATAAACCAATCATGTGGAAAAAATCATAATGTTTCTTATATCCTAGCCAAAGTCCCATAGAAAGGATTATTTTCATCGTTCAAGGCCTATTTCACGGCCCTTAATCTCATGAGGCTCCATTTTAGTCCCAATGTCTCACAATAAATCTTTCCGACCTCCTCTCTACTTTGTCATAATTTCCTCCCTCAATTGCAATTCCCCTCAATGATATATTGCTATAATATGATGCCATCATAGAATTAGGGTTTCCTTCTAGGGAGAAAACCATTAACATAAATTTTACTGTCAAATATGTGGCCTAATGATGAATGGTCCAAATTGGCTATGAAATTGCAATATTTTACAAGGCAATTGTTCCAAAATTTTCTGCCACTAAACCCTACTGTGGGGGTTCTAAAAGATTTTCGTTATCCCCTTGGACCTCCTAGTGATAATAGTGAGGGGGAGCTCCCACAAACCCCCAATCCCCTAATGTGAAGAATAGGGATACAAATGTAATTAGAAAGAAGACCTTTCAATTAGGAAGATAATCAAGCTCCATAACTAACAACCTAGAGTGTCATTATGGTGCAAAAAAATTGAAAACAATTATCATATTCCACTCAAAGGCCACAGTTTCCTTATAGAGAGTTTGTGTGTTGCTTTGAGGTCCTCTCATGTTTTACCTACTATGACTACTTTGTCATTCCTTCATACTATTGAAACCTACATATCAAAGGAGTGCACTCTTCCTAGTTTAGTAGTTCTGTTTCATGTTTTAAATAGATAAAATAAATATCTAAGCTTGAATTTTTATTTATTAATTCTTTCTAGCAACAAATTCTATATTTGTTTCTCCACTAGTGTATGCTCTTGTGCCCATTTACAAACCTCCTAGGCAAGGAAAAAGTTCCCATGAAATGTTACTTACAAAACATAAATCTACCTCATGTGTTTTAATAAGTCTTAAGTCTTATCTTTAATAAGAAAGGGAAATGCAATCCATAATTATTGAACACATTAATCATGATCATTATAATCCATATTGGAGCATAGTCAATGATGAAATTGGTTTGTTTCTCAAATATAGTTTATATGTCTCTATTTAATGTAAAACTAAATTTCAACAACAATAGCAATGTTCCTATTAAATTATACACAAACCCATAAATACTATATCATCAAGCTTAGCCTGATGAAAAGGATAAGAATGTAACTTATTATATATATGAAACACTTGAATTTCAATTCATAATTTTAAAACACATTAATAACAAACATTGGTATATTCTCCAAGAGACTTATAAATAACTAATTGATTTACAAATATGTTTTACTAGATATATGCTAGTTGTATGAATAAGAGTCGTGTACACACATGAGTTCCCTTCAGTAAAGTCGCGTACAGAAACCAGGATATGAAATTGAAAAGTTTAATGGTTTGAAAATAAGTCCTATGGCAGCCTTGGTAACATTAGTTATTTATTCTTCTCCAAAATTTAGGGTGATAGCAGTCATGATGGGTTGTATTGTCTTTGAAAACATAGAAACGGGGAACTTGTTAGCAATGTTAAGGGATTTATTTCCAGGAGCTAGAATTAGTTGGAGGAAATTTTGTTTTGCTCCAACAGAGAGACCATTGTAAGTATAAAAGAGATTAGCTTCTGTAAACCTCTTATGGTTGGAAGATTTTGGGGACAAGAGGGTATTTTGGATCAATTATGGCATGACTTCTAGAATTTTCTCTCTGGGTGATGATACAATGTAATTCTTCACTTTGATGTAATCAGTTGTGAGCCAAGAGACAAACTAAGGGATATGGCACATTGTGGGGGGGGACCAAGTGATACAATCCCGACTCCACTACCTGGAATGTTCCTTTTCTCCTCAAATATCAACCATATAAGTCAAAATGGAGGTCTGGCAGGTGGTAAGAGTAGGAGGGGTCACAAATTCCAGCCTTCATGTCCATAAAAGGTTTAGTGTTACCAGTGGATTTCGTTTCCCAGGATTTAGGTGTTTTAGGCATCGACTTATTCATTTTAATCATAAGGGAAATTATTAACCAGTAAGTATTATGGATTACCTTTTGCTCGGATGAAATTGAGTGTGAAGATGCTGCAGATGCCCTGTACTTAGCTGGTAGGTTGTATAGAGTTGAGCATCGAAGAAAGATAGGGGAACACAGGTGACAAAAAACAAATTTGAAATGACAACGAATACTGTGGGAAGGATTTGCAGGAGAGGAGAGTAGTGGAGTGGCACATGGATGGGATGATGGTGTGGGGAGTTTTGGGAAATACATATGGAAACACTTGATTGGATGGGAAGTGTATGGGAGAAGGCCCTTGGCACCGCAAAAATCATGCTTTCTTGCTGATGTCACTATTTTTTTGGTGCATTAGTGGCAGGCATGGTCCCCCTACTCCAATGGGGTGAATGAATAAGGTCATGGACGAGGCATGACCCCCATGGAATCAATACTAGCTGTTGATCTGTTATTTTCGCTTGCTGACTTTGAATTTTTTGGGCCTAATGTTAGCTTATTCGTCGTGTTGTTTTACCCCCCGAAGTGTCTTTCTAGAATTGGAAGCCTTAGAGATGATGCTAATCTGCCAACCATTAGCTTGTTAGTTAGTTTTCTCATTCAATGCGAATGTGGACCCCGCCTTTCCATTCACTTCTAACTTTTCATGCTTTCCCAATGCTTTCTTCCTCCAAAATACCACTATCGGTTACACCCCACCAGCTTAGTGCCATATTTTCACTTCACTTATGTGTTGTTCATAAACCTTTCCATAATGCTCCTATCAGGTGGACCTTGCTCGCTCAACTTCAATCCATCTCTTCTCCTTTGTATCATTTAAAGGTGCTTTCGGGGTGCTATCGTTGGGGTGTCATCACTGGGATAACATCATCTCGATCCTCCCCTCCTGGCACTCAACTTTGTTCCCTTTTAACATTGCGTCGGGGGAACTTTGTTGAGGTAAGCCCACTAGGTGGGTTGCACTTGTGACCAATAGAGATGTTTCCAGAATCTAATGTGCCAGTAATGTCTACCTAGAGATTTGTGTAGAGGCTCCACTAGCCTTGCCTCACAGTTTGGTATTTAAGAAAACGTTGGCTACATGCCAAAGGTTCCTCAAGCGCTTCTAAGCTCTATTATCATTTTTAACCCGCTTAGCCATTTTTCTGTCTACCCTTCTCTGCACAGAAGAATGAATCTCCTGCTATATGAAGAAATTCAAGAAGGGGGATGAGGGGGTAAAACTCTTCTTCCGATAGATGCTTGATACAAAATTCCCTTATTCATCAGGTAGAGAATTGAGCACAATGGCACTCATATCTTGATCAAACGTTCCTTCTCTAAGTTCTTGTAGTTGGTCTCTAATTTCAAATACCTTCATGAAATACAAAGTTATACCTTTTTCTCTTGATATTTTCATCTTGTATAGTTTGATTCTCAAAGATATGAATTCTCTTGCAATGCTCATAGAAAAAAACTCCACCAATTTGTCGTAGATCTCCTTCACTTTCTTCAAATTTGCAACATAAGGGGTGAGAGCACCCTTGCTTGAATCTATAATAATCCTTTGTGTCCTTATCTCTCGTTTCATGTACTTTCATAGAGCTTGAGATTGCTCTTTTGGTGGTTTAGTGATTGATCTCCCATCATATTCACTAACTTAATTTTCCATGAGAATTAAACCAATTATCTTCTTCCATGCAAGGTAGTTTGAGGTCCCAACCAATTTATTGTTCTCCTTTCCGAATGAAGTCATTTGGTTTGTAGATTGAGACATAAAAATTTAGAATACTTACTTGACAAGTGAAGATTCTCCTTTGATGATGATATCTTCAACTTGATTCCTTTCTTATGAGTTTGAAAATTGAAGATGCCTTCTCGAAGATGGTGGCTTCATTGATGATATCTTCCTTCTTAAAAAATGACAAGACTTCTCTTTTGCTTCCTTTGGATGTATAAATGTAGAATGTGTAGAATCCTTCTTTGAATGGAGGTACGATATTGAAGGTCTTCTTCTTCTTGTGATGGTGTGATCCTTGTCCTTGACTTCTTCTTAGTCCTTCTTGAATTCCATGACTATCCTTGATGATATCTTATGTTCATCCCTTATGTGAACTTCTTCAATTGGATGATTTTCAAGTTGCCTCTTTGTCTTGATGTTGTCATATTTGCAATGATACCATGCTGAGAAATCAAGGGGAAGCTGCATAAAGCGATTTCTCTCATTTTGATAACTTCTTGTGATGTTCTTTTACTTAAATTTATTTAATTGTTATTAGCTTCTTCTTTCACTTTATTATTACTATGTTATTATCATTAAACAACTACCAAACAACAAACATCAATGAGAGAAGAGGACATAATGTAGGTTGCTAGTCGGGGCCAAAACCTCTCCTCTTGAGAGGGAAATGCCCAAGAAAAATTATGTTCTTATAGAATGTTTAGATGAGGAATTCCAAGACCTATGACCCTTGATAAAGATCCCTCCATGACCAATTAAACCTTCCTTCTTGATGAGCTTTCCTTAAACAACTTACAACAACAAACTTCGACCTTCCAATAATTTCTCTAGCAACTTCAACCCCAACAACTTCTCCAGCAACTTCTACCCTAATAACTTCTCCAACAATGTCGACCCCAACAAATTCGACCCCAAAAACATCTCCAGCAACTTCAACCCCAACAAAAAATTCTGCAACTTCACAGTTTCAACCTAAAAACATATTTTTTTTGCACATGAGAGAGAGAGAGAGAGAGAGAGAGAGAGAGAGAGAGAGAGAGACCCATAAGCTTCAACTCTAGCTTCCTTCTTGAACTTTTCTTGCCTTAGTACTTCTTATTTTTAAGATCAAACTTCTTCCCTTGCTTCTTCATATGTCTTGGATATGTGCTTCAAATGAGGTTAAATGCGTCTTATATATAGGCTTCCTAGGGGTACGAATTGCCTCCATGAGGCTGACTTGATCTTGGAGGGTCTTTTGACACAATTTTGACTCAAATAAATTATTTTGACTTGTTACATGATGCCCAATAGGGCCTTTTACATATGAGAATGACTCTTTGACTTATTTACTCAATGAAAAAACCTAGAAGCACTCAACCGATGCTTGAGTTATAAATAATATGACCTTGAGCATGAAACCCATGCTACAAAATAATTATAATAATAATAAAATTTATTTTTCTCTTTTCATCAAATACATAAAAATCGTGATTACAATAGACATTATGAATACCAAACCTAGTTACACTATTCAACATAATGTACATATTTTATTTCAACTCACTTGTTATATAATTTTTTATCATTATAGTCCTACATGTGGACATTTAAATGGAAAATATCAATATATGTTTGGAAACCCATAGATATCACTATGAATAATATTATGAAATAATAAAATTTCAAAAGATACCACAACACAATTCCCAATTGAAGATAGAATGGAAACATATTGTATTGATGAATTTCCCCATAAATAGATTTGCAATATAAATTTATCATGCACTACTTTGCACCATCATGTTGATAATGTCAAAATAGCATAAATTTCAGGAATCTCATCCACTCCATTTTTTGGTAGGGAAAATATCTGCCTATCCATTTATAAAATCTTAACAAAGTAGATAACAAATTACATAAACATAATACAAATGTATTATTAGGTTGAGTATTCATAAAAATAATTTGGCAAGTTCTCTCACTAGAACCTAACTTGTCTTAAATATTTTCTGTAATGTCACATAAATAAAGGTTGTCACTTTCAATATCATACTCGAGATGGGATTAACATTGACTAAGTTGTAATAAGTTTGAAAAATAGGACTAGTTGCATATAATTTATTCATATCAATTCTATTAATGTCCAATCATTCATATCTCAAAACTCTAATGGATTATAGTCTATTTTTACTCAATTCATAGTTTTCTAACTCATTTTTTAGTTTGTCTATTTCCATAAATTAAACTTCACATTAGAGAGTGATTCATTCTTTAGATATTTTATATTCATTCAAGAATGGCCTATCACCATTCCCTTCCTCATAATCTAATTGGTATGGATGAAAAGGGAAAACAAAATAATTTCTAAAGTTTCAAAAACTCTAAAATTTAAGAGATCATGGTTTTCATAACCTTTAAACACCTCTTTCTATATATTTGGTGACAATTTGGAAGACATAATTTAGGAAATGCATTCATTGATTTATTGATAATTTGAGCATTACTCTTCTTAACATAGATATCTTATTAAATAGATTTCAATGATATGAACAATTTTGGCAATAATCATTCAAATAAGCTCTTTAATGAACCTTCTACAACAAAAAGATTTGAGATAGGTCAAATCACAACTTATCTTTATAGTTTTTTGAACCATGATCATAATATCAATCTTCTTTTGGCTAAAACCTACATATGCAGCACAAATGCAGCATGATACAGAGAAAGCCCCCTAGAGACATCCTTGGATTGCTGACAAGGCCAGTGCCTAGGGTCATCCAGATCAATGTGCCTCAAATGGTTTTTTGGATAACAAGAGACAACACTTATGTTTCAAACAATGAACACGAGAGAGTGGTTCTTCTACCCAAAGATGTAAGCCAATGATAAAAGCCTTAATACACAGAAGTAGATTTCAGAAATAAAACAGGATAGTGGAGGCCTTTCCCTTCAAAAATGTACAGTTGAATCAAATTTGTTCTAAAGTAAATGATAAGAGATAAAGAGAGGAAAGCAACTCAGAATTACAAAGCTCACAACACCAAGGAATTCATCTACAAAGTATGATCCTAGAACCATAAAGTTGATCTATTCCTGAGTTTAAAAAGGAGTGTTGAACAGACAATAGAAGAAAAGTTGACTTTGCATCATACAATGTTGTAAATGCAATCTTTGGTCTAGGGGAAAATATTTGTGTATATGTTTTTTATGTGTTATGCTCTCGCATTGATTATTTTATGTGTTTTAGAATTTGTATGCAGTTAATTTCTGTAGGGGGTTAAAACCTACAAAATGTAGCCTATAATTTTTCACATCTGGGAGAAAACCCGCATATCGCAATCAATGCTTTTCCATTGTCTTGCCCTTCTTAAATTTTGGCACATTGCGATCGCCGATCACCAATAATACAAATGCCCGGACCCGAAGGCTTCATGAACTGTAGTTTATAGTTTATCGCATCCAGGCTCTATTATCACATCACAAGCTCGTCAATAATACTAAGACCCAAATATGCCAATCGTTGATAGCTTGCTGACGTCATCACTACCACATGTCACCCTGTAGGTGATGCCACATGGCCCCTGGTAACAGCCCCATATGACCCCTGAAATGCCAAAAATGAGTGCCACGTGTCTGCCTGCCACATCATCTTTTGTACCTGCCACATCATCTTTTGTACCTACCACATCATCACTGACCTCATCTACCATGTCAGCTTAGTGGACCAATCAAAAGTCACCACATGGAGGAGAGAGAAAGGGTGTCTCGAGCCATGTTTTGCAGTGCATTTCTTTGTATTTCATAAATCTACCTTCCCAGACGAGTTTGGTCTATATATCGCAATCAACCTTCACCTTCGCTAATAATCCTTAAGGGAGGACCACTTGGACCTTGCCGATTGCAATATGGATGTGTATTGCGATCTGCCGATGCCGATGTCTATGTCCCTCGGGCCTGCTGATCGGCCGATATATTTGTCTTCACGCGATGTGATAATTCCTCCAAGCTTGATTGCGATTTTGTTTGAAGGCTTAGCCATTTTTACTCTTTTCATGCTTTCAGGGGATACTTTTCTAGATTTCTTTATACCACCAGAAAGATCTTTATGTGCACTAGGCAATGGAGAGGGCCCAATCTGGCTCTAGTAGCTTCTATGGCAAAAACTTTGGCCCCAAACATCACTATTATTTGGCTTTTGAATCAACTGGTGATTGGAAAAGCAATGACTGACAACATTGGCTCCAACTAGGGACAGTGCCTTGCTGGAAAGCTATTGAGAACCTGCATACCAGTATCCTTCACCATTGGGCATGGAGTCAATAATATATGCCTCTTTGTAATGAGCAAAATCTCCATGGGACTTTTCTTCCTCAATCTAAAATGTAGAAATAAGAATTCTAACAATTGGAAAGTAAATGCTTAGCTAGTGATCTTATTTATATACATTCCTACTTATGCACAAGTCCTAATTCACTTATGTGAGTTCAACCCTCCAATGGATCCAAGCCAGTATTTGGGTACTAGACCTAGTGCCTTCATGTTGCTGAAAAATAAAAATAAAAATGAGCATGCACCATGAAAAATTATCGAACATTGAACCTGATTCATGCTCGTGAAATGACCTCTGGTGCTGACTTAAGAACCTGCTCATCTACTTAGCCACAGGGTCATGGAATGAACAAGGAAAATTTGTAGTTGCCTCCTTTTCATGAGCAGTCTGGTGGCCGATATCCTCTTGGCCAGGGCAACTACAATCATTGTTCAACTCCTCAACTTTAGCCTTTTCAAGAAAAGCCTGTTGCTGGGAGCTTTTTCTCCACTTGCTGGCAAACAACTCCTGAACCTCCATGGCCACTTCCTCGTCCTCTGGATAACATGAATCATGCTTTGGAGGAGGGTCTTGGTCGTGTTCTCCAAGCGAAAGATGAGCATTGCAAACTAGAGGCTCTTCGTTGAATTCCTGATGGGTTTCCTCTCCTTGTGATGCTTCCCATGATTGGGAGCATGGTCGCTCTGCATCACTTGACTCTCCAACAAAGTTGTATTTATCACAGAAAGGAGAAACATCCAGTTCAGCTAAATTATACCCTTGAGGGTTTGTTGGTAGCTCAGTGATATCTCCTTCTTCACTTTCTATCTCATTGGGTGATGCTTCTTGATGCAAGTAGATTTTTTCTTGGAGTGGAGCTCTACAAACATCTTCAGCAAGGTCTTCAACCTCGGGAATTTCTTCATCATTAAGAGGTGTGCAACAATCTCTAAATAAAGCAATTGAGGGGTAAAATATTTTGTAATATTGATAAAATGTTGTATGAAAATATTTCAAGGAAGATATGATGCCACGAGGTAGTGTTTTGTACCAGACTCTAGCACCTTCTGCTAAAGAATACATGAACAACTTCATTTGTACATCTTCGAAGAAAATACCTTGTTTCTCCATGCATTCATGAAACTCTTCTAGGTGTTGGTCGGGCCTTCTCTCTATGTTCCCACTGAACCTAGGCGAATAGCTATCCCACTCATGAAATGAAGGGACATGATAGGGAGAACCAACAATAGAAGAGAGATCTAGTGGGGCGAATTTGTTGGCCAGAATTGTGGGAATGGCCATCTCAAAAACCTCCCTATACGATTGATTTCAGCTTCAAAGGTAGGGAGAGTTTTAAGCTGTTGTAGCATCAGAGTGAGTATAGGGCTACTTGAAAGCCAAGGTTATCAAATAGAGATATGGATAGTGGAGTCACCAAGGTGGGAGATCTTCAACCCACACTTCCTATGATCACCTAACAAAGGAAATGAAATTTTTTTTTGTACCCACAGAAAAATATTCTAGTCCGTTCCCCGACAATGATGCCGGAAGATGTTATGGCTAAAACCTGCATATGTAACACAAATGCAGCATGATACAGAGAAAGCCCCCTAATGACATCCTTGGATTGCTGACAAGACCAATGCTTAGGATCACCTAGATCAGTGTGTCTCAAATTGTTTTTTGGACAACAAGGGACAACACTTATGTTTCAAACAATGAACATGAGAGAGTGGTTCTTCTACCCAAAGATGTAAGCCAATGATATAAGACTTAATACAAGGAAGTAGTTTTCATAAATAAAATAGGACAATGGAGGCCTTGCCCTTCAAAAGTTCACTGTTAAATCATATTTGTTCTAAAGTAAATGATAACATACAAAGATAGGAAAGCAACTTGGAATTATAGAGCTCACAACAACATGGAATTCATCTACAAAGTATGATCTTGGAACCATAAAGATGATCTATTTCCAAGTTTAAAAAGAAGTGTTCAATAGACAATAGAAGAAATATGACTTTGCATCATGCAATGTTGTAAATGTAATTTCGAACCCTCACACGGCCATGTGCATTTTAATAAACACAAATGAATCTACAAGAGAAATAAAAGACATTCAATGCTTTATTGATGCATGAATAAGAGGAATGATAAACAAACAGATAAGAAATTGTACAATATTGACAAGCTACTAATATCAAAAGGAGGAATCACCACCAATCTGTGGTATTCTGAAGGTCTATAACTATCACAAGAATTACATAATCAACCTTTTTCTCTCAGGATTTTCGAGCCCCTCTTACAATATCAAGACCCCCTATTTATAAGAAGGGGATGACCAAGACATTAATGATTTTTACAATAGCATTCATGGGCCGAGGGCTTCTTTCTCAGATCAGGTTTCCTTCTTGGCTGAGGAAGGTGATCGTCTTCAAGTTGTGTTGCCTCTTCGAACTCTTAAACACGATCCAGAAATATTTGGAGTAAATGAGCAGAGAGGAGGATTCCAAGGAGAAGAAGGAGGTGTCAAAAGATCCTTTATTGCGAAAAACTCTTGTGAAGGCCACGTACTACTGCAATGGGTGAGTTTAAGGAGGTTGATGTTAAAATTGGCCGACATAGTCACTTTAGATGTCTTGCCTGAAAAAATTGATCGCTGCATTCAAATCATGGCTTCTACCCCTTCAAACTTCGAAACAACTTTATTTTCCTGTTTTTTGGCCATGACCGAGATTTCTTTCACTTCAACGTTTAAGTCTTCTAAAGAGCGAGCATAAGCCTTTATTTTCTATGCAAATATCCCTATTTGGTGATTTAGGTGGACGTAAAATGTTATGAAATGCAACCTATAATTTGTCGCATTTGAGAGAAAACCCTCATATCACAATCAACACTTCTCCAATGTCTCGCCCTTTTTAACTTTTGGCGCATTGTGATCATTGATCACTGATAATACAAATGCTGAGACCTGAAGGCTTCATGAAATGTAGTTTATAGTTTATCACATCCGGGCTCTTCTATTACATCGTAACTTCGCCGATAATACTAAGACCCAAATACATTGATTGTCGATCATCGATATCCCGTTGACATCATTGTTGACATCATCACTGCCACATGTCACCCTGTGGGGGGTGCCATGTGCCACATGGAAATAGCCCCATAAGATCCCTGAAAATGCCAAAAATGTGGGACACATGTCTGCCTGCCATGTCATCTTCCATACCTTCCATGTCATCACTGACATGAGCTTCCATGTCAGCTCAGTGTACCAATAAGAAGTCGCCATGTGGAGGAGAGAGAAGGGGCATCCCGAGTTGTGTTTTGCAGCACATTTCTTTGTATTTCAGAAATCCGCCTCCCCCGACAAGTTTGGTCTATATGTCGCAATCAGAATTCGCTTCTACCGATAATCCTTAAGGGAGGACCCATTGGACTTTGGTGATTACGATATGGACGTGTGCTACGATCTTTCAACGCCAATGTCTATGTTCCCTGGGCCCATCGATCAGCCGACATCTTTGTCTTCACGTGACACAATAATCCTCCAAGCCTGATTGCGATTTTATTTGAATACTTAGCCATTTTTACCCTTTTCATGCTTTCTAGGTTGTTTCAAAGGGATAGTTCAACTGTGTAACTTTTGATCCAAGGATCCTTTTCTAGATTTCTTTATACCACCAGAAAGCTCTTTCCATGCACTAGGAAATGGAGAGGGTCTGATCTAGCTTTGGTAGCTTTTGTGGCTTAGAATTTGGCCCTAAACATCATAGTTATTTAGCTTTTGAGTCAATTGGTGACTGTAAAAGCAGTGAGTGACAACAAATCTTATGAAGGAGATCAAAATAGATAAATTGGAAGAGGTTATAGATTTCATTCGAAAGAATAAAATCATAGGAATAAAGTATTAATTTTATGTAAATTATTTTTGAATTGGTGGAAATGGAATTACCTAATTAATAATAACAAGACTTGTAAGTATAACCTAATTAAAAATAAAATTGTTTGTTCAAGTAAAACCAATGATGTTTTCTCAAGTAAAGTAATTGCATTGCAAGACTATAACAAAAGTTGGCAAGCTTGGATTAAAGTTCATAAAATTAAAATATCATAAGTTGAAAAATGCATGTAACCACAAACTATATAAAACTCATAATTTAAGAGAATGCTTGTAACTGCCAATCATACAATATGTTATTGCAAGAAATAAGGAAGATATACTTGGCAGCGTTTGAGTTAATTAATTTTATATGATATATATATTGGCAACATTTGTATAGTTTTTTATATGGGTCTAATTTTATGAACATTGGATTTGTTTAAATTATTTAGAAGTAACATATAAAATTGAGATATTAAGATTTATTCATAAAAAGGGGAGATTTTGTTGCTTTTGTATTTCAAACTATTAGAGATGTTATGTTGAAATTAAATATAAAAAACCTAAGTTAACGAGCATGCTCTATTGTGTTTAAAGATTCACACTATCAAAAATTTATACCATTCTTTCCTCTTTGTCCAATAATCATGATAACATTAAATATATCTATCCTAGCATATAACCTCTCAAAGTACATACAAAGGTTCTTCTTGTTTTCACCCCATGTGTACCGTTATTACAAATTTATAGAGTGATAATGTTGGCCTTTGAATGGCATTGATATTGCACCTCAAGCCCAAATATCCCTTACATATGATCATGTGGCGGTTGAAGGCCTTCATCGTCCTAGATCCTTAAAATCTTCATTTATTTCTTAGGGCCCGTGCTTTCCTCACTCAATCCATACTGTTTTGCAAAACATACTAATGGTGTGCATATTTTCAATTGCCTATTGAACATCCCCTATAGAGATTTAAGATGGTTATTTAAGGAATACTTGAAGAATTGTGATCTTGAGAAGATTCAAATAGGGATTAATAAGCTTATATTCATCCATTATCTATTGTTAAGGACCCTAGTGCCATACATGGTGCAAAAAAAACTCCTAATGGAATCAAGGTCCAAGTTGGAGGCATATTTAAAACCTATTAAGGCAACTCGCTTCCTACTTATAAGCCAAATATACCTTGGAAATTCCTTAGAGGATTTGCTCATGGCTATAAATATTGAGAATCTTTGTTTAAGACACAATGGATTTTCTCACTCCCTCAACCATGGTAGATATCTTGAGACCCATTCATATTTTGCAAAACATACAAATAGTGCCCATATTCCTAATAGGAGGTCATGTTCATGGTCTTCGAGCTTCAGAAAGCTTCATTTAGGGTCTAAATTCCTTATTTTGCTCCCTTAGGTTTGATATATGCATTGGTTCCCATATATGGTATGGAAATATCCTAATGGCCAAAGGATAAAGATATTTTATAAAATATCTTTGTGGTTGTTTGAGACCTAGTTCATGGTGTTTGAGCTCAAAAAGATATATTTTAGGTAGGACTTATTTGTTTGTATTCCTTATCCATGATAGAAGCCTCAACACCCATTCTTACTATCTAAAACATACTAACGATGCCAAAGATCCCCTAAAGTGCCCAAGCATTACCTACAAACATCTTTTATAGCTATTTGAAGACTACTATAAGAATCTTGGTCCTATGAAAATTCAAATAGGGCCTTGAATTCCTTATGTAGTGCATAAGTCTTATAAAGGATATAAACTTCAACACTAAGATCTCAAGACTCAATTATATCGTGCAAACCCACAGATTGAAACTATATCCCACATGGAGGCTAGACATCCCTTAGAGAGAATTTATTTCATGATTGGAGGCCTTCTCTATGGAAATTATCCTCAATAATATTTGCTAACAAACCTAGTCCCCGATTTTACTTCTTCATAGGCTTTGTCTCCCACATATCATGTGGAAAACCTTGTAATGTTTCATGTATCCTAACCAGAGGCCAAATTCCCATTAGATAGGATATATATCATTTTTCAAGGCCTAATTCATATTGTTTGTTCTCATGAAGCTCCATTTTAGTATCAATTTCCTACAAGACATATTTTGAAACCTCCTCTTCACTCTCTCACAATATCCTCTCTCTCAATTACAATGATCTCTCAATAATACATCACTAAAATATAATACCTTTATGAAAAGAGGATTTCCTTCTAGGGAAAAAGCCATTAATGTAAATTCTAACATCAAGTATATGACCTAATGATGAATGGTCTAGATTGACTATGAAATTACAATATTTTACAAGGAAATTTTTTCAAAATTTTCTCTTTGGGTGTGTTTCCCTAAACCCCACTAGAGTGATCCAAAGACTGTCACTACCCCATTGGACCTCCTAAAAATAATAAGGGGAGGGAATATTCCTTTTTTCATAAGATCTTCTAAATTTATAATTACATCTTCTTATGATTTTTTTAGTTACACTTTTATTGCTTTCTCATTCATCATAAAGTAATTACATAAAATATCTCCATAATATAAACTAAATGTTAGCCAAATCATAAAGAGACATCTAAACAAGAACACAAACATATACCCTGGTAAACCCCACATGGGGGAAATACCCAACAACCTTTTCTTTGCAAAAATTCTTCAATTCAACAAGAGACATACCAACAAAGAAGAACTGGTCAAACATGTTCCAACTGCCTCCTAGTCAAGTCATAAGTTTACCCATTGAATTCAGTCTGGTTAGGATTTCTAAGGCCGAAATTTGGCGTACTTATACACCCAAGATTTTAGTCCTGCTTCTCTGGAATACTTATAAATTAGACACTTGTGTTCACATGTGTGAGCTCATGAAAGAGGAACAAATCCACACATGCGAGGACTAATGGAGATAGAGAGAGAAAGCTTGATCTTATGATTTTTAATATCATCCTTCCTTCTTCCTTATCTACTTCACATGGATGAGAAGAAGATATTATATCTTGAAGTGAGGTCAAAATGGTGTATCCAAATAATGTGAGAATGAATGTATTTATATAGTCTTCTGGTTGGCCGAATGGATGCCTTTTTGACTCGGCCAATTTAACTGGGAGGTCTTACTTAGCATGTATGGAGGTAAAAATTCAAATATTAAAATTAAAATTTTCTCTTTTGAAAAGGACAAGAAGAACATGCCTTAAGATTTGTTTTTTGACAATAGCATGAAAATCATTCTTTATATTCATCATCATAAATACAACAAGGGATAAAATATTAATTATGAAGACCATCCATAGCTACAAAAATCCACGAAGGCCCCACAGACCCACCACCCCTTAACATTAGGGATAGGGATACAATTGTAGCTAGACAAAAGATCTCTAAATCAAGAAGATAATCAAGCTCCACAACCAACAACCCTGAGTTCCATACACGATGCAAAAAACTTTCAAACAATTACCATATTCCACTCAAAGGATATAGGTTCCTTAGACAAAGTTTGTGTGGCGGTTTAAGGTACACACATGTTTTACCTAATATGACTATGTTGTCATTCCCTCAAACTAGTGAGGCCTACATATCAAAATATTGCACTCTTCCTAGTTTAGTAGTTGTGTCATGTTTTAAATAGATAAAATAGATACACAAGCTTGACTTTTATTTTATTAATTCTTATCACCTCCAAATTCTATATTCTTGTCTCCTCCATCTCATCCCTATTCCCATCTATAAACCTCCTAGATAAAAACAAAGTTGTCATTCAATGTTAGTTACAAAACATAAATCTACCTCATACATTTCAATAAGCCTTGTCTTTAATGAAAAGAGAATTGTAATCCATAATTTTAGATCACAACAACCATAAGCATTGCCATCTATATTGGAGCATAGTCCATGATGAAACTAGTTTGTGTTCTCCAAATATAATTCATATATCACCATCTAATGCAAAACTAAATTTTAACAACAATAGTAATGTGCCTACAAAAACAATACACAAACCTGGAATCTAATAAATACTATGTCATCACGCTTAGCTCGATGAAAAATATAAGAATGTAACTTATTATATATAAACCATGTGAATTGAAATCCATAATTTTAGAACATGGCAACCATGAGAATTAGTATCTTCTCCAAGAGACTTACAAATAACTAATTGAGTTGTAAAAACATGAATATCACCTCTTGAATGTCTCTCCTTTTGATGAACATGACCTTTGGAAATATTTACAAACAAAACCCACGTGAATCCAATCAATAACAAGGGGGCCACTGTTGTAGCGATAGTCCCTGTCAGGGTGTGAGAAACTTTGACAAATTTGTAACAATGAAATGCTTCACAAGGTTGAATTGGAAGTTACCTTCTGACTCTTCAAGTTGTAGAGAGTGTTTAGCACCTCAATTCTGGCAGAGCTAAACCTTGTAAAGTTCCAGTCACCATTAGAGAGCCTTGAAAGCTTATCTGGTGCTTTAGATTTACAAAACCTCCTATCTCACTTGGCAATTATTTTATATTTTTACATACTAAAAGATCCAAAACCTGCAGCTGAGAAAGATTCCAATGAATAATATTATGAAATAAGAAAATTTCAAAAGATACCACAACAGAATTCCCAATTGAAGGTATAATGGAAACACATTCTAATGATGAATTTCCCCATAAATAGATGTGTAATATAACTTTATCACACATTACTTTGCCCCAACTATCAAGTTGATAATGTCAAAATAGCATAAATTTCAGGAATCTCGTCTAATCCGTTTTTTGGTAGGGAAAATATCTTCATATCCATTTATAAACTATTAAGAAATTTGATAAGAAATTACATAAAAATAATACAAGTTTATTATTACGTTGATTCATCATAAAAATAATCCATCTAAGTTGAAAAATAATCCATCTAAGTTCTCTCACTAGAACCTACCTTGCCATATATATTTTGTGTAGCATCACATAAATAAAGGTTGTCACTTTCAATATCAGACTCCAGATGGGATTAACATTGAAATTGTAATAAGATTGAAATATAGGGTTGAAGGTTGTTGTATATAATTTATTCATATCAATATTAATAATGTCCAACCATTCACATTTTAGAACTCTAATGGATCATAATTTATTTTCACTCAATTCATAGTTTTCTAACTCATTTTTTAGTTTGTCTATTTCCATCAACTAAACTTCACATTAGAGAGTGATTCGTTCTTTAGATATTTGATATTCATTCAAACATGGCCTAGCACCATTCCCTTCCTCATAATATAATTTTCATTGGATGAAAAGGGAAAATAAAATAATTTCTAAAGCTCCAAAAACTCTAAAATATAAGAGATATGTCGGTTTTCATAACCTTACAACACTTAAATCTTTCTATATATTTGGAGACAATTTGGAAGCCCTAATTTTGGAAATGCATTCATTGATTTATCGATAATTTGAGCATTTCTCTTCTTAACATAGATCTCTTATTAAATAGATTTCAATGATATGAACGATTTTGGTAAAAATAATTCAAATAAGCTCTTTAAGGAACCTTCTACAACAAAAATATTTGAGATTGGTCAAATAACAAATTACCTTTATAGTTTTGTGAACCATGATCATAATGTCAATCTTACGAAGGAGATCAAAATAGATAAATTGGAAGGGGTTATAGATTTCATTAAAAAGGATAAAATGATAAGAATAAAATATTAATTTTATGCAAATTATTTTGAATTGGTGGAAATGGAATTACCTAATTAATAATAACAAGATTTGTAAGTATAAACCTAATTAAAAATAGCATTGTTTGTTCAAGTAAAATAAATGATGTTTTCTCAAGTAAAGTAAATGCACTGCAATACTATAACAAAAGTTGGCAAGCTTGGATTAAAGTTCATAAAATTAAAATATCATAAGTTGAAAATGCATGTAAACACAAATTATATAAAACTTATAAATTAAGAGAATGCTTGTAACTACAAATCATATAATATGTTATTGTAAGAAATAAGGAAAATTTACTTAGAAGGTATATATTGGTATCTTCTTAAGAAAAATATGCATGTCATTCCTAATGGATTTAGGATATGTAACAATATCTACATACAATTTATAAGCTAGAACAAATATTCTTTAATACTCAGCAATAGAAAGTGAAATATTGTAAAAAATGTATTAAATCAAAACTTAGCATGCATTTATAACTATATATTCAACCATTTAAGTTGTCTCCAACACACTGTTGTATATTCCTTTTAACTTGTGTCAAATTCAATAAAATTAAAAAATAATAAATTGAAATGCCATATGTAACCACAAATTTTATAAAAACTCATAATTTGAGAAAATGCTTGTAATCATAAGACACATAATATAATATTGTATGAAATAAAGAAATGACAGTCAAAAGATATATATGGCCATGTTTTTACTATCCCAATCCTTAAAACAACTATAAAATACGAATATGCATGTATTTGCATATAGAATATTATAGATAACATAGGAAACATATTCACTCTTAAAGCTATAATAGATATCCTTTGATTCATTTTATAACAAAAGTCATCACTAACCTCCCTATAAAATAAAAATTCATTACCAACCTCCTTGTAAATATTCAAAGTTATACTATAAAAGTTATCAACAAAGTTACATGCTAAAACCATTACTCATTCAAGTAAAATCAATAATATATTAAACAATTAATTACATAAATCAATTATTTTTTCTTGAATAAGTCATAAATATATATAAATTTTCGATATTTCTTTAAACCTTAACATATAACTCATTTAGTTTTTACTTTAAAACAAAATTTTCAATTAAAATAATTAAAATACAATAGCATTATTTGTTTTGAATATTAACACGAACAACATATATTAAATACAAACCTAAAATTAAAATGATTTCTATTTATATTGGATCATTTTAAATTATTTCCCATTTGAATTTTTATTGATAATGGATAATTATATAAAGTTATACAAATCATTTATCGCACCCATTTAAATATTTAAAAGTATTTGATCATTTTCCTAACGTTATGATACTTTATGAGATTTCCTATTTAATTTAAATGTTCCACGTTTATATAATATATATAATATCCATATATTAATATTTTTAAGAAACGATTTGTAGATCTTTTATATCATAAATTTTAACAAAAATTTCTGTTTTGATAGTCTCTTAGGTCTAAGGCGCCATACAATGGTGTATACATTTCAATATGATTACGACATCATATAACGTACGATGGAGCACTCAATGCCATGTGCTTGAAAACTATATAGGGAAAAAATGTCCTTTTGCTTAAAAATACATGAATATGATTTCTTATAAGATATTAGTGTGATATTTCTACCATAAAATAAGATAGGAGATATTTAAATAATATAAAATATTCACCCATCTAATAAAATTCACCATTTAGTTGTATTTCATCCAAAAAAATTCCAGATATGATACTCTCCTATTGAATTCATTAGGGAGAGGATATAGCTAAAAATTTTGGACTCCAATATTGAATTGAATACATGTCTAAATGAATTTGATTGGGTATTGTGCTTTCGTTGAGATAAAATTAAGATCCATTAAACTAAGATTCCTTGGTAACACCATGTATATGTGTAAGAGTTTAAATTGGTACATGCTTATTTTTCAATTTTTTTACGCTAGCTATTTGTAGAAAATTAGTGTGAAATTTTGGGTTGGAATGTTAATGTAGTGTTTGAATTAATTAATTTAATATTTAACAAAAAATTATATTTATTCGAAGATAAAGGAAACCCATATATATATATATAAAATAGAAATTTGTTTATAGCTTATTTTATTGAACATTAGATTGTATAAATATTTAAAAGTATTATAGAATGGCGATACTAAGATGTATTTATAAAAATAGAGGTTTTGTTGTTTTTTATTTTAAACTATTAAGGTTTTATGTTGAAATTAAATGGAAAAAAACTAAGTTAACAAATATGTTCTATTGTGTTAAAAGATTCACACCATCAAAAATTTATATCATTCTTGTTCTTTTGTCCATAACCATGATAACATTAAATATACCCATCTTAGCATATAACTTCTAAAAGTACATACAAAGGTTCCTCTTGTTTGCACCCCATACGTACCAATATTAAATATTTATAGAGTGATAATATTGGTCTTTGAATGGAATTGATAATGCATCTCAAGATAAAATATCCCTCACATATGATCATGTGGGGGTTGAAGGTCTTCATGGCCCTTGATCCTCACAAGTTTCATTTATTTCCTAGGGCCCATGCTTTCCTCACCCAATCATTCTTGTTTTGCAAAACATACTAATGGTGTGCATATTTTCAATTGCAAGTTGAACATCCCCTATAGAGATCTAACATGGTTATTTAAGGAATACTTGAATAATTTTGATCTTGAGAAGATTCAAATAAGGCTTAAGCAAGTTATATTAATCCATTATCTATTGTTAAGGACCCTAGTGCCATCCATGGTGCCAAAAAACCTCCTAATGGAACCAAGGTCCAACATGGAGGCCTTAAGACCCAACAATGGTGTTTAAAACCTCTTAAAGCCACTCACTTACCACTTATAAGCCAAATATCACTTGGAAGTTCCTTAGAGCCTTTGTTGATGGCTATAAATACTGAGAATATTTTTTTAGGACACAAGGGTTTTTTTCCACTCCCTCAACCATGGTAGAGATCTTGAGACCCATTCATATTTTGCAAAACATATAAATAGTACCCATATCCTAATTAGAGGTCATGTTCACGGCCTTTGAGCATGAGAAAGATTCATCTAGGACCTAAATTCCTTGTTTTCCTCCCTCGGGCCTGATATATGCATTGGTGCCCATATATGGTATTGAAAAACTCCTAATGGCCAAAGGATAAAGATATTTTATGAAATATTTATTTTGTTGTTTGAGACCTAGTTCATGGTGCTTGAGCTCAAAAAGATTCATTTTAGGTAGGAGTTATTTGTTTGTATTCCTTATCCATGACAGAAGTCTCAATACCAATTCTTACTATCTAAAACATATTAACGATGCCATTAAAGATCCTAAAACATCGTTTGTAGTTATTTGAGGACTACTGTAAGAATCTTGGTCCTATGAAAATTCAAATAGGGACTTAGGATCTTATCTTCCTTCCCTAACCATGTTTAAGGCCTTGAATGCCTTATGTGGTGCATAAAGATTATAAAGGATATAAACTTTAATATTAAGATCTCAAGAGTCAATTATGGCACCCAAACCCACAAATGGAAACTATATCACACATGGAGGCTAGACATCCCTTAGAGAGGATTTATTTCATGATTGGAGGCCTTCTTTGTGTAAATCATCTTCAATAATATTTTCTAACAAACTTAGTGCCTTATTTTACTCCTTGGTAGGCTTTGTCTCCTATATATCACGTGGAAAACCTCGTAATGTTTCCCATACCCTAGCTAGAGTCCAAATTCCAATTAGAGAGGATATGTATCATTTTCCAAGGCCTAATTCATATTGTTTCATCTCATGAAGCTCCATTTTAGTCTCAATATCCTAAAACACATCTTTTGAAACCTCCTCTTCACTCTCCCACAATATCCTCTCTCTCAATTACAATGTTCTCTCAATAATGCATCACTACAATACAATAGATTCATGAAAAGAGGGTTTACTTCTAGGGAAAAAAACATTAACATAAATTCTAACATGAAACATATGACCTAATGATGAATGGTACAGTTTGACTATGAGATTACAATATTTTACAAGGAAATTTTTCCAAAATTTTCTCTTTGGGGGTGTTTCTCTAAACCCTACTAGGGGGATCCAAAAGACTATCACTACCCCCTTGGATCCCCTAACAATAATAAAGGGAGGGAATACTATTGATTTTTCATAAGATCTTCTAAATTGATAATTACTTCTTCTTATGATTTCTTTAGTTACACTTTTCTTGCATTATTATTCATGATCAAGAAATTACACAAAAGATCTCAACAATAGAAACTAAATGTCAGTCAGATCATAAAGAGACATCCAGAAAATAACAAAAACATGTACACTGGGAAAACCCACATGGGGGAAAGACCCAACAAACATTTCCTTGCAAAAATTCTTTAGTTCAACAAGAGACATGCCTAGATCTTCTAGACAATCAAAAGGTCTAACTAACAAACAAAGAAGACATGGGAAAACCTGTTCCAATTGCCTCCTATTCAAGCCATAAGTCCACCCATTGAACTCGGTCAGGTTAGGATTTATAGGGCCAAATTTTGGCCTTTTTCTACACCCAATATTTTAGTCTTGTTGCTTGCGAATACTTCATAAATTCAACACTTATGTTCACATGTGTGAGGTCATGAAAGGGGAATGGATCCACACATGTGAGGATTAATAAGGAGAGAGACAGAGAGACAGATAGATAGAGAGAGACAGAGAGAGATAGAGACAAAGACAGAGAGAGCTTGATCTTATTCTCGTTAACTTCATCCTTCCTTCTTCCTTATCTCCTTCACATGGATGAGAAGAAGATATTATATCTTGATGTGAGGTCAAAATGGTGTATCCAAATGATGGAGGACGAGTGTCTTTATATAGTCTTATGGTTGGCCAAATAGGTGCCTTTTTGACTAGGTTGACTTAACTAGGAGTAGGTATGACTTAGCATGTATGGAGCCAAAAATTCAAATATTAGAATTAAAATGTCATCTTTTGAAAAAGACATGAAGAACATGTCTTAAAAATTTTCTTTTGACAATAGTATGAAACAAATGCTTTATATTTATCATTATAAATACATCAACGGCTAAAATATTAAATATGAAGACCAAACATAGCTACAAAAATAAACGAAGGCCCCACAAACCCCCCACCCCCTAATGTCAGGAATAGCGATACAAATGTAGATAGAAAAAAGACCTCTAAATCAAGAAGATAATCATCTCCGCAACCAACAACCCTGAGTTCCATACATGGTGCAAAAAACTTGCAAACAATTACTATATTCCACTCAAAGGTTATAGATTCCTTAGAGAGAGTTTGTGTAGTAGTTTGAAATACTCAGATTTTTTACCTACAATGACTATTTCTTCACTCCTTCATACTAATAAAGCTTATATATCAAAATATTACACTCTTCCTAGTTTCGTAATTATGTCATATTTTAAATATATAAAATAGATATATAAACTTGACTTCTATTTTATTAATTCTTTCTACCTGCAAATTCTATATCTTTTGGCTCCACCAACTTATTCTTGTGCCCATTTGTAAACCTCCCACGTAAAAACAAAATTTACAAAACAAAAATCTACCTCAGGCATTTCAATAAAAAATATTATCTTTAATTGAAATAAGTATTATCTTCAATTAAAAAAAATTGCAATCCACAATTTTAAAGCACATCAACCATGAGTATTGCAATCTCTATTGGAACATAGTCCGTGATGAAACTAGTTTGTGTTCTCCAAATATGGTTCATATATCACCATATAATGTAAAACTAAATTTTAACAACAATAGCAATGTGCCTCCTCAAACAATACACAAACCTAGGATCTGATAAATACTATGTCTCGATGAAAAAGATAAGACTGTAACTTATTATATATAAACCAGGTGAATTGAAATCCATAATTTTAGAACATGTCAACCATGAGAATTAGTATCTTCTCCAAGAGACTTACAAATAACTAATTGAGTTGTAAAAACATGAATATCACGTCTTGGATGTCCCTTATTTTGGTCAACATGACCTTTGGAACTATTTACAAACAAACCCCATGTGAACTCAATCAATAATAATAGTAGTAATACATCATATGCTAAGTGTTGAAAAAAATAAAATAAAATTCACTCTATCAATTCAAGAAAAAAACAATGGTAGAAATTATGTGGTTGAGAACCACCAAGTGGTGCATTGGGAATGTCTCTCAAATATTTAACCATAAGCAATTCGGAAACATAGAGTCTCATTTTTTTACATATAATTAGTTTTAATTTGGATAAGATAATAACCATAGCACAAATTTAAGTTGTAAATATGTAGGTAAGAGGGGTTTGAACTCACTTTTTGCATGTACCAGTTGGTACTAGAAATAATTTGTGAAAGTAATAAGGGGGAGAGTCTATGTTTTATTAATTAAAATTCAATTTGTGAAAGTAATAAGGGGGAGAGTCTATGTTTTATTAATTAAAATTCAATTTTTTTCATTTTTATGGGTTAAGAGCAAGTATATGTATATCAGGTTGGTATTCATTGTTGCATTAAGAGTTGAACTATATTGTTGAGTGATATAGTTGCTTTTTCCTTTGCTAAAGAAATCAAGGCAAGGTTATAAGCCTAATAATTATTTCACATAATCTTTTGCAAGACTAAATGAAGAGGTGACCTACATAGACACATAACAATAATAAGATTTTTTTTCCAAAAACAATAAATAGAACTAAAACAAGAATTATAATAGCAACATAATTCCATTCCATTTCAATTAGAATGTTTGTACACACCCTATAAGAAAATATTAGAAGCTCAATTTGAGAGACTATAAATAAAGAGCAAGAATAAGAAATACAAAGTTAATTTCCATTTCAATCTGTGACATGGAGATATATGGACATCTATTACTATTTGTCCCCTTAGATAAATTTACTAGTAAATATAATAAATATCAAATGTATGCAAATAAATGGCCTTTGATTGGATTTTGATGTTAATGATAATAACATTTGTAAGTAGCATTTCATAAGTATAGGTATTCATAAAGTGATCATTTTAGCATATAAAAATATGAAATCGAATACATAATTGGTAATTATAAAATAATTCTATTGTGATGTATGTTGTTTTTTAAAATATTTTGGAATCTAAGATTGTATTGAATACATGTTTGAATGCATTTTATTTAATATTGCACTTTTATAGAGATAAAATCAGGATCCATTGAACTGGGAGCCTTCGATAATGCCATGTACATTTGATGGGAATTTGAACTGGTACATGTTTTTGTGCATGCGTTTTTTCAAATTTTAATGTTATTGTTATATATATATCTATATATATACACGCTTTATTTTTCAAGGGTAGGTGTTAACGTAGGGTTTGAATTATTTTCATTCATATTTTTATATTTATATAAAAATAAAATAAATGAAATGTAGTAAATAATGTTAATTTTTTCTAAGAAGATTGTATACTTGAATATATATATGGGAGCAATTTTTAAGAATGATATATTTGTATAAGTTATTTAAATATGGCATACAAAGTGGAGATACTTAGATGCATTAAAAAAAGGGAGGTTTTGTTGTCTTTGTAGTTCTAACTATTAAAGTTATTATGTTGAAATTAAATTGGAAAAAATAGGTCAACAAACACGTACTATTATGGTAAACAATTCACAAAAATTCGTGACATTCTTTCCCTTTTTCCTAGTGTCCATGACAACATAGAAGGTACCAATGCTACCATACAACCTCTAAAAGTATATACAAAGGTTTCTCTTGTTTGCACCCCATGCATACCAATATAAAAGCTTTATAAAGTGACAATCTTGGTGTATGAATGGATCACCAATGGATCATGTGGTTGATTCAAGGTCTTGCTCATGACCATTAAGCTTGCACAGTTTCATTTAACCTAAAACCCTTACAATTTTATGTAAACTTTAATATATAGAAAAATTACCATATAATTTTTTATGAAAGTAACTCTATGTATGTATTTTTATTAAGTAATTATATATGAATGAGAAAAACTTAGACTTTTAATTTATTTATATAAGAATAAAGATTTTATGTACAACAATGAATTTCTTTAAGCATAATTTAAAGTTACATATAATTTACCTTGTTTGTTGTATGTCTTAAATGACATGGTAGAGTTCATGAAATCGATCAACATGATATAATCATTGATACAATCATGTTGTACATTGTTCCATGAACCTTGGACTTGAAGTGCAAAAATAAAGACCACCACATAAATATACAAATCTACTGAATGTAACTTCATATTTGCTTTAATAATTTTAATTTTCAGTTTATATATATATATATATAATATATTGATAATGTAATTTTGAATTTAAATTTTTAAATATTTTATTATGATTATGAAGGTAGTGATTTAACAAAAGCTATATTTACAATTTCCTAAATCATATAACATAGTAGAGTGAATAAATATGTACATTTTGAGAATTAGAAAGTACATATGTTATATTTATTTCTAATGAGATTTGAGGTGAACATGTGTATATTTATGATAAATGTGCACTTTTATCCTCTATTTTTTATAAATGTGTCCATTTACCTCAACTTCATTGAATGTGTATCGTTGTTTCCAATTCCTTATAAGATGATGATAAATCCTAAGAATGATTGTTGTGTAATTACAATAGATGGACGGGTGCACACTCTATGGAATCCCAACCTCTATATATAAGAGCACTAATAAAATTGTTAAGAAATCTTAATAGTAATAAATTTAGCGACTAAGTAGACCACGAGAATGTTGAGCATAAATGAAGCTCTATAAAAGTACTTAATCTCAGTATGTAGTTTGGAGTTTAGCGACAACATGGTCTACATCACAATAAGGAGAATAAGTTTATGGTAACATAGGGTTTTGATTCAAAGCCAGGAGAGTGAAATTTATGGTTTAAGGAATAGAATGGAAGAACTCTAGGTATCATTTCGACCTCCTTTGGCAACAAAGAGCCCAACATCTTCAACAACCCAAATCTACTACTCCTCCATGGTGCCTTTTGAATTGAATATTCATGTTATTGAGGATAGCCCAAAAAAAGAAGATGTCTTTTCTTAGGACAAAAGAGCTTAATAATTAGACATGGCTTGAAAAGGCAATAAGATTTGATATGTATTTTTCAAATATTTTATATTTATAACTCCATGTAATTTTGGCTTTTTGTTTTGGATAGGAAAATTATCTAAAATTAACCCATAGATTGGAAAGTTATGAGAAAATTTGACTTTGCAAACTTTGAAATGTAAACCAATTATAGATAGCCACAACATTTTCTATGAATAAAATTCCCCTTTTAAAAATAAATAAATTAGTGATAATGTAATATTTTAAAATTATTAAAATATTTACATAATTTCCACTTATATTTATTACAACTTTACATAGTAATATACGTTAGTACCACTGTGTATATACACGTCTTCACCCTCGCATAACTATTCAACAAAGTGAAAGGACATACATATAATCTTCATCTTATCACCCATCTTCTTGTTGTAGAGGGTATTGTGCATACACATGAGTAACCCGTCTACTGTCTTTTTGGGGCAAACGTGTATGTACACATCTTCACCCTCCCATAACCATTCAAAAAATTGAATGGACGTACATATAATATTCATCTTATCTCCGATTTTATTATGGATTATGGTAAAGAGTATAGTACATACACACGTCATTCACCCAATTAATCCTTTTGGGACAAAGGCATATGTACACATCTTCACCATCCCATAACTAGTGAATGGAGATACAAATAATGTCCATCTAGTCACTCATCTTTTATCAATCCATAACTACTATTCAACAATGTAAATAGACATACAAAAAATCTTCATCTTATCACCCACCTTCTTTTGATAGAATGTATTGGGCGTGCACACATCATTCACCCAAATCCTCATGTTTTGGACAAAAATGTATATATTCATTCTCACCCCATAACTCATAAAAATGTGTTTATTTTATTATTTTATAACAATAAAATAATAAATCCTATTATAAACTAAATTGATATAACAAATTATTTATAGAATTTAAGCATATATCTTTTAAAATTTTAATTCTTCACCAATAACTCCTAAAACTCAACACTAATAGATTACAGATTCTCACATATTTTTCCTCAATTAAATCATAAACCAATATATTTAACATCTATATACCCTCCGGTTGCTAGTTCCCCATCAAAATGTAATGTTGCAAACGTCTCTATACCCTCTTCTGAAGGGTAAAAAGTAAACTTCACAATGTTTTCTACATCTCTTTCTTTTATTAAATCATAAGCCATTGTATTATTTTTTTTTTTTGTAAACTGTGGAGGGACTATTACTTCTATTTCATCGAGTCAAAATCATTACATAAACGTGATGACCTCAACCCGCCCCAAGGGGAAACCGGGTATTTTTGGCCATCTTAAGTCTTTTACTGCCATCCAAAAATAAAAATCCTTAAGTCTATTTGTCCAAGCTATATGCACTATACAATCGTAGAGACTACCTATTTTACTCGTCTTCCTTCTATATCTGTCATAACAAAATTTGATGATAAAACTATCCTCTACTGTCTTCATAAAAGCAAAAAAGGATGTAAACTAACACGACTATGTCTCCTTGCCTGGCTGCTGGTCCATATCCCTCTTGATATCAAGGTGGCATTGCTTTAGCTGTTGTTGAATTTCGTCCATCCTCCTGTCCTGCATGAGCAGGGTAATCTTTATATTCTTCAGTTCCTTCTTGAGGTTAGGAATCCCTTGAGAAAGCTTTGCCATTTCCATTGCTACTTGTTCCATAGCTTTGGCAAGCAACCTCTTCATGACCCAATAAACATGCAATGCTTGTTTATAAAGGGTCATGTGGCCTCTCGTGTTGCCAGGATCCGGGAGGAGATAAACCCAATCCTCCATTTCAGGGTCAGATTGGTTCTGGATAGCCTCCTCCTCCATGTGCTAGATAATTCTCCTGGCTCCTTTGTTAGTATTTTGGGAGTAGGCCCTTTCAGCAAACTGCACTTTCCTTCCCATTGATTCCTTGGTTTTCCTTCTATAAGCTGGAACCTCCTCCTCCCTTTGACTCCCTGTTTTTCCCCTGCCTCTGCCTCGCTGGCCTCTCCGACCTCCCCTGCCCCTTCTCCTGCTGCCTTCTACCACCGCAGTCCGCCTGCTCGAGCCATACACGCTGCCTTCTTCTTTAACTCCTCCATGCTCGCATTTTCTCCAGCCTTCACCCTCCCACAAATCCTGACTACCTTATGTTTCAACGGCCTCACTCCTTCCCCGTTTAGCCCGCGTCTGATGACAGTTATCCTCGTCTGAGTCAAACAATTCAATCTCCTCTTCGCTGTCATCCGGGGCTGTGACTGGCTCTCCAACGACTTGCTCCGGCGCCTTTCCTTTACCCTTTGCACTCCACTTATTAACCTCTTCGTTGGCAGCGGATTCCCTTCTTCTCCCACGCCTTCTAGTTTCCATCCTTACCCGCGTCTCGACTCTGGACTCCTTACACTGTTGCTCTCGGTCGCCTGAACCTATTTGTCTCACTGTGCTCTTCTTCTCACTGGCTTTTCGTTCCTCCCTTCTCTGTTGGTATTTATCATGCCACCCGCCTTTGCGCGCTTGCGCCCTCCACCTTCCGCTTGAAATGAGAGCGGAGTCCTTCTGCCGCCTGTTCCTGCACTTAACTTCCCTGTCCTTTCGACCCTCACTTGAGCCTGCAACCTTACCGTTCCCGTCTGACATCCAGTCGATATCACCTCCCTTCCGCCCTATTCTCCTGACGCTCCACCTTGAAATGTGAATCACCTTAATGGTACGGCTGCTCTGGGCCATCATTACATGATCTTCCCCTGCTTTGGAGATCATCCTCTCCCGCTTGAACTTCGATCCTTCGCCCGCCGCCCAACTCACCCCGATCGAGGGTCATAAGCCATTGTATTTAACTTTTGATGAAAATATGCGTTTATTTATTTTTTATAATAATAAAATAATAAACAAAATTGTTATATGAAATTGTTTACCAATTTAAACCTATAACTTTTAAAAAATTACACATACTCTTCACCAATAACTCACTAAAATTCAACCCTAATAAACTAAACCCAATTACATTCTTATACCCTATTATTAAAGGTAAAAAAGTAAACTCCACAATATTTAAGTCATATTTTTCCTTTATTTCAAGGATAAAAAGTAAACTTCACAATATTTAAATCTTAATTTTAGACTTTTGTGATCCATATTAATTTTGATAAATTCTTTGGAATTAATCACATCATCAATTTTTGTGATTAATCCAAAAAAAATTATAAAATCAATAAAAGTCATTTTTTTTGGTTATTTTTTTTAAGTGTGTGCAAGCCGACTAAAAACACTCACTAACCAAACGCTTTATGACAAAACGCCCCCTAACTTAATCAGAGGCTTTATCCAACTGAACCACCCATTATAACTACTAGAAATTGTCCCAAAAGGTACAAAGAGAGGCCGATAGGATTATTAAATTGAAATTGTTGAATTTTTCTAGAAGAGATAATTGGTTTGTGGAAAACCTTGTTATCTTATCATTGTGCAATTACTTTTCTTTAGATGTGGCGATTGCTATCTGAATAAATTAATCACCCTCTGAAAAGAATTTTAATGTGGCGATTGCTAACTGATATTCTGTATATGAATTTTGACAATATTAACTGTCACTGACCATGTATCCTAACAATGAAAATTTGAAAATGGATTCAAATAGAGAGGAGATCAGGACGGTGGGCAGCACCGACTTGTTGGGGGGATTCATCTCCTTCTGAAACAGGTAGGGGAAAGATGATGAGCCCCATTCTGAGATAGTATCACTGATATCACCTGGATTACAATCTGACCTGCCAAATACTTGCGTCACTAGATCCCAAGGACAGCTAGCGAGGGAGCAATTGTTCAAGATGTGCTTGAGATCTTCAGCCTGAGATCGGCATAACAAGCATATAGAGGGACCTTCAAAACCTCTGCATTGAATTCTAACCCAGGTTAGGCATCGTTTCCTGGAAACCAGCCATAGGAATAATGAGACCTTTGGCCATAGGCTGTTGGACCAACTATGTTTCCAAATTTTGGGTTTGGGGAGTTCCTTGAAGTTTTTTAACAGGGTGCACGCTTCAAAACTTTGTGTACTTTAGATATCATCCTTCAAATACTTAGATATCATCCTTCAAATACTTTAGATATCATCCTTCAAATACTTAGATATCATACTTTAGATATCATCATGCAAATTCTTGGCCTCTAACCAAGCAAGCACGAGATTCTTAGTAATATGGACATCATCGTTGACATCTAAAGTTCACTTGTATAAGTGGATGACCAAAGTAGAGAGGTGCTCCAATGATTGTTTCTTTCTACATTGCGATCAATATGGATCATCGCAGAGTAACAAATTTGAAATAATTAAAGCATTGACGTAAAGAAGGAAATTTCTATGCCACCACTATTGAAGGCTTTTCCAAAATGGAGGAGGATATTGTTATTGCAAATATTATTGTATAGATTCATAAAATTCAATCTTGGGTTCATGGTTAATAAAAAGTGCACAAGAATATTTGGTTCAAGATTCCTTATAGTCATATAGGGGAAATGTGAGAGAACAAATCAATTATGACATTACCTTCATCAACATGTGGTTGGAATTTGATTTCTAACTATACCACAACAACCCATTCATGGTTGGAAATGCAAACACTTTTATTATGAAACACTAGGGAGTCCATTATAGTCGTGATCTAACATTCAGACATGCAGAACATATAAGATTCTTCCACAGAAAACATTATGATGTATGCATCCTTGCTACAAGATTAAAAGCCATAAGGACTACAGAACTTGAATCTTCGCTCAATTCACCAATGTTGAGCCCATCTTGATGAATGTGCTTGATACATCTGAAGCTTATTCTTGTTTGATACAGGACCAGAATTATAAACGCAAATGCAGATCGAAACCACACACCCCTAACAAGGCCCTCCAAACAAGACATAATATTGACATCCAATTTTCTTAAGTAAAAAGCCAACCAAAATTATTCTAATTCTGCAACACATTATATTACAGAATATGATACAATCCGTACCACCTAAAGAGCACAAAACTATCAAGAAAAAAGAACCCATTAAATTTTAACTCTCTGGAAAATTTTCAGTCTGATGCTTGAAGGAGAAAATGATTATATAGACAAGGATAGTGATGTAAAGCATATAAATAGAGAATTACCTGTCCGCAATTGATAAACAGTGCTGCAAGCTGCTCTTCTGTCACCTATATCCAAAAGAGTCATCAGTGTGACTTGATAACAATTGACAAAACTTCACTGGAAATTATCTATGATTTTGCAATCCCGCATATGTCGGTTGCCTATATATATACCAGTATTCTTTTCAGTAAACGTTGACAAGTCTAATTATAGGGCAATGAAGGGGAACCACTGGCATCAATAAAACCAGGAATTAATCTCCCGCTGCACCATAAATTAAATTCAATACAACAAAGCGCCTATGGTGCCATTGAAATCCCAAATTCTCTTATAACTTTCAAATGAAGACACTGCGTATGATTTGGGAGGTGACATTGAGGTGTATAGGTGGCTTGAAAAACAAAAATAGCCTTCCAAGTGAGTGGAAGGCATATCCAAGAAGATAAGTTAAACATGGGCCTTGCATAACCAAGAAAATAAGTTAAACAATGCCCTTCCGCACCTAGACGGGCCAGCACATGCATGGGAGAAAGATGGATCACCAAACATCCCAGAGGATATTTAGTGCTCGGCATTCTGCTACTCAAATTCATCCTGACATAATATTCATACCAGTTTTAAAATCCGGTTAAGAAAACGTCAATACGATGAAGGTGCTGTTACTGGAAGTTGTCTTGATACAACAGACGCAATGCTATTGAAAATTATTGTTTCCCTAATTTCTGCCATGAATTCACTTACCTGCTGATCAATATCAGAAACGTAAACCGTTCTTCTAACGCTATCCTCCTGTTGAGCTCTGATGTTCCTACCGTTGAGCCTCCTTTTACCCTGATTGAAGCTGTTTTTCTTCTGATGCACCACCAAGTAAAACAGAACGTCAACAATGCAGCAGAAGATTCAAACTGAAGTGACAGATAGGAGAAGAATAAAAATAACGTAACAGATATAGGATAATCATAATGCCACAGTACGAAATCCTCGAAAGAATACGCCACTTTGATTTCTACTCAGGTTGCAAATTTAGGAGATAATCGTATTAATTTGTAATGAAATCCTTAACAAGTGTAAGGATATGCCACTTTGATTTTACTGAAAGCTTGAGAATTTAGGAGATAATCATATTAGCTTGCAATGAAATACTTTGATTTTTACAAAATGCTTGTGAATTTAGGAGATAATCATATTAGCCACATACGAAATCCTTAACAAGGGTTGTCCCATTTTGATCATTACGAGTTTGAAAATGCAGGAGTTCGTTATGTGGGCGACTAGTGAATCAAATCCTCAACCAGGAATATGTCATTTTGATTTTCAGCAATGTTGCAATGTAAGCTTGCAAATTTATGAGATATGCCATTTTGATTTTCAGTAAAATTACAGATCAAGCAGACATCACATAGACAACAAGGGAACAAACGAAACACGCAAGCATGTTTAAGTGATATTAGTCCCAAAGTGACCGACTATACCTCCCCATAGCCAACTTGGAGAAAGTTGAAGCTTTTGATACATGTAGCACTTTATAAGCCGTTATTGTTTCACAATTATTGTGAATGTGAATTTCTTTTCTGAAAATTTTACTTCGAGAAAACTACAGCTACCCTGACTTATAAGGCATCTAAATACCATCAAAATCACCCAGGAAATACAATGAGAAGCGCTGTGAATGTAAAATTAAAACGCCCTTTTTAAATTTTTCAGTACCTAGTATTAACTACCCTCGCACTTGTTTTTTTTAACATTAAACATCACTCAGAAATTGCAATGCAAAATTCCATGCAGATCAAAGACGAAAATGATATACAAATCTTACCCTCCTGCCGTTATTAGCGAAGCTGCCATTGCCATTAAAAATAAAAGAAGGCGACCTGTGAGGCTGAGGAATGAACTCCTCGGCTAAAGGATTCAGTTTGGAGAGCAAATCTACAAGCTCCCGCATATCGCCATTGAATCCGCCATTATTTTCAGCCCGGGAGAGATCAGGGGTTCGATTTCCGTAACTCGCCCCTTCGACGCTCACATTGTTCTCCACCAAACCCTGAAGAAACAGAATTGAATCCTCTAACTTCCATTCTAACTATTGTATGTATATGAAGAATAAAACCCTAATGAAAAAGAAATGTAAACACAGTAGGTTGCAATCTAACTATTATAATTGGATTCAAAATGCAAAAGGCTGAAAATTTAAAACAAATGAAGGTTAGTTTATTTTAGTTACTCTTGTGGCTCTTATGGTCTCGATTATCTCAGAGCGGACTCTACGACTCTCAGCGAATTCTCTCTCGAGCGATTTCAACTGGGCGATTCCAGAAAATGATACGCAACGAAGTAAAATTCTTAAGTAAAATTCTTTACGAGAAATACAGGCATTGGGAATCTGGCGCACTGTTCTTTTCATTTCATCTACCCAGGGACGGTCTATCTGCAGGGTAAAGAAGCCATGAAATCAATCAAATGGTAAATAGAAAAGCGAGAACAAGAAAAGCAACCTGGCTCTCAAGTTTATGCTTGAAGAGGGATCCAAATTTGTGAGAAGTGATGGCCCCTAAGCATTCCAGAAGAGGCAGCAATTTGCCAGGAACTTTGGGTTCCCTTCTGCTTCGTCTGCTCATTGGGGAAGTTTCAATCTCATCTGTGCCTTCCATTCTATCCTCCATATGGCTATCTCCAGAAGACCTTGTATGATTCCAGGCATCTATGAATTCATCAGATTCTTTGTAATGCCCCTGTCCCTGTCCCTGCCCCTGCCCTTGCACTTGCCGCTGCCCGCTTTCGCTTGCATCACGGCTGCTGCTGAAAGCTTTGGTGCCCTGCCTGATTGATATTTCCGCAGGGTTTGCAGAACTTAGAACATCGCTATCCACTGTTAGCCCTTTCTGGCATTCATCTCTAGTACCTTTCAATTCTTTGCCCTCGATATCCATGGATTCCACACTCTCTTCTTCGATTCTGACTTCATTCTGTTTCTGCCTCCACGTTTCGGAATCTGTCATAGTAGTAGCCGCTGGATTCTTCTTGCCCTGTTTCTTTTTCCCTCTTGGAACGGGAGCCGAGCTTTTCTCAGAGGCATTGGTATCCACAGTAAGCAATTCAGAGTTCTCTGTACAGCCAATAGAGGTCTGATCCCGATCCCCCTCACCTTTCTGATCCGGCTCGGATTTGACGGGAGAACTTGCAGGGGCGGGTAATTATCATTCACATCAGAAGCATTCAACATATCAATCAGTGAACATAAATTTGCGGAGATTGCATTAGATCGTCTGAATTCTTACCAGTCGATGTTACCGAGATGGCGAGGCCCCGAAAGCTCAAAGTTCTGGCGCTCGCTGGCCATTTTGTTGGGCCTCGAATTACCTCCAGGATTTCCATTCGTCGGTTTTGATGGCATGATGAAGCCGAGGAATTTTGGACCCTAGCCGAGTGGTCAACCCACGGAGCGCGCTGCCTTCCTGCTCCACTTGTACACGGCGCCGAAGATAGAACCGCCGTTGGCTACGTCTATCAGTGGGTGAAGAAGCTTGAAGTTGAAAAACTTCCACCACTTCTCGGCTAGGGCGTCCTGCCCGAACCTGCGGGCTTGCCGGTCGCGTTCCTGGATGCACACGCCCTGCACCAGACTCGCCGCTACACAACGCCTATGATTCGAATCGTGCCTGCACAGCCTGGATAACACTAAGAATCTCCGACAGATTTATTAGCAGAAGCTTTCAACAGATGAATGCCCGACCTTCTTCTGCAAATCGCGTTTCGCTGAACCCAATTTTCACGCCACGTGTCGACCTAGGAATCAAAAGGACGACGAAAGCTTGTTTCAAAAAAAGGCCTATCGGCCTAATTAACTAATAGATTTGGTTGTTAATTTTTTCAAAAACGAACTTACCTTAAGAGTTCCTTTGTTTTAGGTAACTTGCAACTTCTTTCACAATTCCCATTATTTGAGAGTTTTTTTTACTTTAGTTGTTTTTGATTCTTTAATTACTATTATTAATTAGCCTCAATTACATGATTAAACATTCGTTTTTATTATTTTTTAGTTATTATTATTCATTAAAATTAATTACATGGCAAGATTTTTTCTTCAGTTAATTTTTATTTTTTAATTATTATTACTATGTTTCATTACATGAAAAATAATTTTTAAAAATATTATTAATAAAAATAATATTTAAAAATCTAAATAATTTAAAAAATAATACATAGAAAATTTAAAATAAAAAATGACCTTACTTCAAAAAGCCTAAACTAGTCCCTCAACTATAGCAAAGATGCTCTACGTTGTTGGCACTACACTCTTTATGGCTAAGATAACATAGAAACCTATGAAAACTTTATAGGTTAGAAACTTCTTTTTAATTTAAAATAAGAGAACATTATATCATAATATTGTTTCCATTTCCTATCTACTTGCCAAAAAGTTGAGTGATAACATTTATACCATTTGCACATATAATGATTTTATATTTATTAAAATAGGGATTTGAAAGCATTGTATTTCCATTTCAAGCTAAAATTTAAAAATATGTATAAATATTGTATATTAAATACATAATATTTATTTTTACTTAAAAAATATTTTTTCTAC
>APFE030234360.1:95272-114696 GCA_000404065.3 Pinus taeda | reverse complement strand
TCGAAAATAGAGAGGCAAGTGTCAGAGTGGAAGCTTCTAGAAGATTCCATGATCTTCCACCTCGCATTTTTGTCCCTACCATTTGTCCATTCCCGACCATCGCACCCTATAGAGGAGAAAATAAGTATGCATCGCACCTTGTACATTGGGAAGGTGATATGCATCGCACCCTCTACATTGAGATTTCAGTATGGTCCAGTTTTGACCATTTATGAGCAGTTTTCAGTGGAGAACTTCTGGGAGATGATGTAATTAGTTGACCTTGTTCCTTTAGGTATTGAAGCAACACTTTTAGGGACTTAGGAGCCCTCATTTTATGGACATTTATGATTGGGGTTGAAGTGCCCAAAAATGTCTATAACACTAGTACTTCTCTCAGTGGTTTCCTTTGATGCAATGCTCTCAGATGCCATGTTAATCATAATTTCTAGAGATGTGGTTAATAACTGTTGTACTTGTGGGATAGAGAATACACTGATAGCAAGAAAATGTTAGCTTAAAAACCAAAGCAACTTTAGGACAAGACCAAACAACAAACCAGGCTTATGATGGGAAGGATTGCACAATTCTGGTTGACAGAGGTCACTCACTGACTATGGGAACTACGCATTGAGCAGTCCTAGCACATAGTGAGGAAGCTTGATGACTAGAACTATGCAATGTGAAGTTTAGTCTTGGAAAAGGTTGGGAGAGACTGCACATTATGTAGTCTTAATGGCCAAGATGGGAGGTTGTCTCTTGGAATTATGTAGTGCGCAATTAGATCCAGCCCAAGATAGGGTATGCACAATTCGAAAAGCTAAGGCAAAGGCCTTGAGTTCCTAGATTTCATAGTGCATGCAGTGAAATGTGAAATTTGGGCAAGGGGACCCAAATCTTCCCAAGTGGAGTGTGAAAATCAAGTAGATATGAATGATGATGTGATGCTAGGTGCATATTTGACTAAGTGTTGATGCATTCATGTAAAAAAAGTGTAGGAATCAATTAATCTGAAGGAAAACGAAGCATGCGAAGAGAGTTGCTATAATGACAACCGTTGGTGCAAAAACAAGGTAACTCATATGACACATGGGAAAGGAAATATAAAACTTGAAACAACACTTCTACAAGCCAAAATAAGTTAAAATTCGAGAAATCGTTCAAAGAAACAAGTGAAACAACACTCTCACAATCTAACCAACAAAAAGCGACTAAAAAAGTGGTAAAAGAATAGAAAATAAAAACTCACTCGAAAAAGAGACGACAATCACACAGAAGGTTGGTTGATCCCCTCAGGAATGCTAGAGCTCAAAGATCAAGTGTGAAAATGAGTTATACTAGTGTAGATTAAATATATTTGGTCAAATTATGGTTTATGATGTGCATGCCTAAAATCACGGAAAAAGTGACACTTGGCAACAATTTCTAAAAATAAAACAAGTGCCTTCTTTGGGTTACTAAAAATAGATCCCTATTTTTAGGGATGATTTTTTTTCTATTTTTATTTTTAATTTTTCTGGAAACAATGCCATCCATTGGCTAGAAAGATTGCATAATTCTTGGAAGGACCAGGCAACTCTCTGGTTCATGCATTGAGTAGTTTTTGAGCACAATGGGTTCTGCGCAATTCCTGGGATGAGTGGCTCTTGGCTACCTCTCATGTCTACATAATTTCCCATATAAAGGATGGATTCCATTCAATATTTCACATTTCACAAGTCCAAGGACCACTAGTAGCTAGGACTGCACAATTCCCAAGAGCAAGGCCAGTTGCCATAAAAAATTGCACAGTACTCTAAGGCAAGCCCGAAACTGTCAAAGAACCAATACAAGATATCGACTTTTGGGTTATAAAGTGAAGTAAGTGAGCAAACACAAGCCAAAATGAAAATAGTAAGGCTTAGTCAAAGCACAAGTACCTAGGTCAGTGCAAGATACGTTGTTGTGGTTTAGAAAGGAGGCTCCAAAATTGAAGCATTGGAAAATGTTTGGAGGGTGTTTGTAGCCGCTACAACATTGGCAACACACTGGTATAACTCCAACTCTTTGTATGGCTCTTGTCTCCCTCAAACTGCATTTAACTCTTCCAGAAGTATTTTTCAATTCTTTGATCATCATATATTGCTTACTAAGCTTGACTTGAAGATGTAGTTTCTACCATCCTCTTTATCGATATCACACGCACCAAGCCAAGTGAAGATTATTTGTTTCAATTGGGGATGAGGGGTATATGGATGCACAAGTAAAATAGACTGTCAGAGTTTTAGTTTCATCTTTGGTGTTTCTCTTCTACCAGTAGGCCCAGACAGTACCTTGATGGAGTCACTTCAGGAACACAAGCATTGGTCCACTCCCAGTGAGCATGGACATTACCCCGATGGAGTTAATTTCTTCATCTCTCTACACAGAAAACATTCCTCTTATTTTCCCCTTTATTTTATTTCTATCAGTTTTCAAAGAACTATACATCAACACTTATTTATTTCATGAGGCAGAAGAGGGATCCCAACTTATTGAGAGTAGAACAAGTTTCCCCTTCAGAGAAGGATATTTATATATACCTCTAACATATTTGTTAAGGTTTATGCCCTCTTCTTACTCTACTTGACCGAGTTGACAAAGGTTAAACTAAAATAGAAAATTGATTAGAGTAGGTGGTATTGGTTAAGAGTGCAAGCATCATCATTTCACTATGAATCTCTCCGAAAGGGGAGTATTTTCCATCAAAGCATCATTGACTAGAAGAAATGAAAGACTCACACAAAGAGAGAGAATAGATAGACAACCAAGTGTTGATAGATGTACAAGTTCCTCTTGGATTTCACCTTTCTTGTCTAAGAAGCCAAACATGGTCACATGTGCAAGCTAACCTATAGGTGCAAAAGAAACCAAATAAAGGAAAGAAGAGAGGCAAAGGAAGGAAAATTAATCAAATCAAGAAACAAACAACAAAATAAAACACTATTCCTACTCCTAACCTAAGCAGAACATAGGACAACTCACGTGAAGTGATACTTCCAATGCAGCCACCAACATATTGGTTGGCCCATGTAGGCGAGAGCATGGTCAAAAAGAAATATATGTAAGAAAACCAATAGAAAATAAAGTTAAAACAATGTAAACCAATATGTTCAAAGCTTGAATGCATCGACAAAGAAGAAAAACTGAAAAGCACATGAAAGTAAACCAGCGGATGTATCATGGTGTCCTATCACATTTTGCATGGAAGACAAACATGTACACACCTTCGAAATTAAAGAATGAGAAAAAATAAAGAAAGAAGAAAAATTATGTCTTGCAACAGTGCTTGCTACATATGAATCCTCCAATGCATGAGCAATAGGATCGTGTGATTATGGCACTGTGAAGTAGATTGATTTTCAATGTGAACAATGGAGTGATGAGGATCTTGGAAATATTCAACATATTTATGATCCAAAGTGGGAATGGCCTCAAGGCTACAAGAACCTGACATAACCATCAGCTCAGGCTGAAGTGCCTCGATAGCTTGAGGAGTTTCCAATTCGTCAAAAGGTGGATCATCAATGACCAGTGGCTTAGAAAGATCCATGGTGTATAAATCAAAATCATGATCAGGTGAATGAATGAAAAGATCATGACAACAATGATAATAAATTTCAAGATGATGGATAACAAAATCCTCATTATCTAATGAATCATACAAAGGGCATGATAAAAAACAAGAAATTTCACCCTCTATGTTTTTGGAAAGGTAAGATGAGAGATTGGGAGGATCTGAGAAGACAAATTTCTCCTCTCCACAATCAAATGAAAAAATGTCATTCCACATGTTTTGCAAATGATCTGAAATATAAACATCTTGAAATGAATTTTCAAAAGATGGAAAAAAAATGGAAGAACCATGGAAGATGTCAGGATAAATAGGATGAGGTGTGGACAGAAGCAGGTCATCCTTCACCGCAAATTCTTATTCAAATTCCCACACATACACATAAAAAATGATATTGTAGGTTGGTTGTTCAACACCAACTCCATCTAGAACTTGATCCTCATGAAAACCACATGTGATGTCCAAGATAGATGAACACAACACTCCAAATTCTGAAGGATCAAATGAATCAAAGGATAGAGGATGAGGAGATAAGACCACATGACAACCATTGGAGTTACAGTCCAAATCTGTACAGAAATCTTGAGCAGGTGAGGTAGGAGGAGAAGGTGATATATCAACAAGTGGATGGTCAATTTCTCGCACCTTGACCTATGGAGCTAGAGCTATTTGATGGGAAAGGGAAGGAGGGTCACTTGGGACAATAACCTTGTCCATCTCAAATTTTGAAGCTCTAACACCGAGGTATGTTGGGAGTGGTTGGAAAGATTCTAACTCTTGTGGGTTCTCAGAAATGTGAAAAAGATATTGAAAGATTTGATCTAAAAGTTCCCAGTCAACTTCATCTTCAGGAAATTCATAACAGTAGTGAAGAAAATGGTCATGAAAATCTTGAAGAGTTTTGTCAGGTGATTTTCACATTTTTAATATTTTTTTTATTAAAGGCTTTATAGTCATAAAGAATGTCACAATTCTTTAAACAAGTGGTCAAAAGAGTGTATAGAGGTTGTAGGAAATGTGTGACACTATTTCTTTGCATGCCCTTCGAACATGAAAGAAAATAACCCACAGTCAATGCCATCAGAAGGTACATCATGCCTATCATAGAAGCCAACAAAAGCAACAGCATGAAAAAAACATGGCGGGATTATGATTTGGATCGAAGTCATGAAATATGTGTAGAAATTCAAAATAGACTTCAAGGGATCATTTTGTCATCTTGCCCTCTTAACACCATAAATGTTGATAGTGATGGACCTGCCAACATTTAGGGGATCTCCCTGATATAAATTCCCAAATTGACCTCAAACTAGTTGGAGTAAGAGTCCCAATAGTGGGGGGTTGTGTAATGCCCTGACCATGGTAGCGCACAGAGGTAAGTATGATAACTTTGGGTAAGAGCAAGTGTGTGACCCTATGTAGAGTCAAGTGTGATGCATGGAGGTTCTAACACATGGAGGGGAAAACGAAGTGCACCCCTTAGAAGCCTATAATAGTACACAACTTGAAAGGAACATATCAGTAGAATGGCATCACAAGCTAAAATGCAGAATAGTCCAAAAACTAAAGTGATGAATTAAACCAATAAAACTCATTTAACAAGATTTGTAAAATTTCATACAAAGTAGTTCATAAGAAAATGTGTAATTTAAACAACATACAATGGAAACGCAACAAGAATAGTCGAACTACATTAAAAACATATGCATGAAAGCATGTTTATTCTATTATTATTATTATAAGTGAAAGTTCCATACATACATACACCATTGATGACCACTAGCCCCAATAGTGGAACATTATAGTCAAGAAGACCTGCTCCTCCAAAGAAGTATACTCGCTCTACACTATGTAAAAGCCAAGGCTCTTCACAATACACCCAAGCCTTTTCTAAGCCTAAGCCTAGCCAAAATCTTGGATCGCAAAAGCCTGTTCTATGAGTTATGAGGTTCTATTTATAACAAAGGATGGGGTGACCCTTGACATTCCCCTTTGTGACTCTTTAACTCCCCTCATGACTCTTCAACTTCATTACAAGTAAATCATTACATAACATGATGACCTTTCACATTCCACTAATGACACTTGGAATTTCACTTACAACATATTTACAAATAATATTACATTTTCCACATGTATCCATGTAAGACAAAATAGGCTAGATACAACCTAACAAGACAAAACACTATGATTCTGAAGTTTGGAGAAAGACCAACTCAACATACTCCACTTGGTGCTTCTTGGTCACATATCGATGCCAAGCTTGGTATTGTATTATAGTGTCCCCAAATTGTTTTATGGTGTCTTTCTGAAAGAAGACTCGTTCCTCCATGGCATATGGGTATATGGTATTGGAACCTATATCCAACTTGTTCTAAGACATGTGAAACATTGTGTTGACAATGACAAGGCCACCAGTGTACTTCTGCATGTTATGTGCATTCAGCTCCAAGCCTTTTGAGGTAGCCTCTCATCTTAGCTGCTACATGTACTCATCAATCTTTAGATCAACTTGGTTCTTGGGTTAAGCATCGATGAGGGAACTAATTGATAGAATATTTTGCATTCTCACCATCATATACAAACCATTGTGCAACTATGCATATGAGGCATGTATGCTACTGATGAATGGGGCGAGATGCTCATAGTTCTAGATCAAAATTCAAAAATTTTCTTTCTCTAGCTCTGCCCGTGGCTTCATCTTCTTTGCTACATCAAGTGGGGCCCCTTTGTACCGTATTTTCCACTCTTGTACATGGGCGATGGCAATGTGTATGTTATTAAGAGTTACAAAAAACTCTTTGCTCCGCTGTTGTAGGTCATGCACACATACACCTTCTTTATGCATGGTGACAAATATGTCATAGAGCTTATGTTGGGAATGGGTTCCCCCAAGAGTAAGTTTGGGGCTAAAAGCCCATTTTTTGGGACAATTTTTTAATAAAGTTGTAAAGTCTTTGCATTTTGTGGTTGCGAAGCGTGAAGGTGTCAAGAGTCATAAAGGGTTATCCGTGCTTATTTTATAAAGTGTAAAGTCAGCTGTAAAGATCCACCCATGGTTCGCGGACCATGGGATTGTATAAAAATGAGCTAAGTAAGCTCTAAGTAATGAAGAGTTAAGTTAAGGAAGAGAGAAAGTAGCCTAAGTGTTCTCGGGTCTTAGCATAGGTAGAGGTTCTACAGCGAAGTGCGCAGAGGCCTAGGGTGGAATTTCACAGCTGAGTGCGTGGACCCCTACAGTTGTGTGCTCAGGGTGGATAGAGTCTGTTTTAAACTAGAAGATATCAATAAGGAGAAGTATTTTGCAAATTATGTGTATTTAGTTCCTGTAAATGCATTTGATTATATTGTGTTTTGGGTTTAATTCACAATATTTATTTGATGCACGAATATATGTGATTATATCGGTTAATTGAACACAAGTAAGGATATCAATTTACACGGCGCTAACTGTGATAGATTAGTAAGATAAGTGAAATACTTGAGATAACTTGGGAACTTGTACAATACATTGTCATAGCTGCACAAAAGTACCTAGACCATGGGTTAGGGTTGTGCGAAGGCCAATAGTACACCTTCGTGGAGGTACTGAAGGGCCGAATAAAGGGTAGATTGACAAAGCCCTAAGGCTTAACGACCTATGTGAAAGTAGGGGCAGAGGGTATAAATCGACATCATGACCATCTCAGGGTGCGAAAACTTGGTTCCATCCTCCCCCCATATTGCTTCAAGTGAGACTTCAGTCGACGCTCCATAGGTTGATGCTGGAAGGGGCAGTAGTGTAGGGATTTGTTTCGCTAACTAACAATGAACCTGGGTCAGGCCCCACAAAGCCAACAAATGGTTCTGTTGTCAGGACCGAAATCTGCATGAGAGATGTGTGATGTCGTATCACTGGAATCCAACTAAGAAAGAGGTCAAAGATTGGTTGGACAGGAGGATCCACGAATTCATGACATAGGAGAACATAAATCCATGATTGGCTAAGGAACAATGGCTAGACAGGTCCCTGTATACCGAAATCCATGAGATATTTTTTCTGTTCCTTTCCAGTTGAGTTATATGAATGAATCATGAAGCTAGCAGATAGCCAAGGAAGGTGGAGGCTTGATAGTCCTATTGTCTGGACCCTGGAGTTAGTACAGAGACTCGAAGCCTCTGAGGATAAGATCACTCATGCTATCAATCATTGTCTTGATCATATCATAGGGGGTTTGTGACAAAATTAGCAGTCGACACCTCAGTCAGTTATAGTGAGGTGGAGCGGCGCTTTTTCAAAGGTCTACGAGGTAAGTACTTGAAGTCTTTAAATACTTGGATTAAGATGTTATTGTATGAAAAGCAGGTTATGTAGCTGCCCTAATGTTCGGAGCTACACGAAGTGGAAAGAATTATAGGAACATAGAAAGAAAGGGTCACGAATATAGCCCACTGATTTCACCTCTTTTGAGTAACAAAGATGGAGTAGCATAGGCTTTTCGCAAAGTGAAGTTTAGTTGATAAATCAACAGTTCCTGTGACTATCACCTCCACCCACACCACCTCCACCTTCACCATCATCGCCCCTTGTGACTTCGCCCACACCACCACCACCTCCACCAAAATTCAATATGACGAATTCAGTGAAGCTACCTTTCTTTAAGGGCTTGGGAAATGAGGACCCGAACCAGTTATGGTTTGTCATAAAATCTATATGGGAAGCTCTTAGCGTCACAGACTGTTGGCTTGTTGGGGCCTAACCCAGGTTTGGAGTTAATTAGCCAAACAAATCCTAATACTACTAGCCCTTTTGGCAACTGTCCGTGGATTGCAGATTGAGGTCTCACCGGAAGTAGTATGGGAAGGTGCTAGAATCAGGTTTCCACACCCTGGAGATGTTTTATGAGTTCAACTGGTCCGCAGTTTGTCCCTATGCATAGGTTGCTTCGTGCACTTTCCTGTTCCTCGCAACCTAATATATTTCCTTCACACAGCCCTACCTAGGGGTTGTGTGTTGCGCTCTGCATTATTACCCAAGGCCTTGCTTATATTCCAATATTAGTTAATTATATTTGCCTACTTGAGTGCTTTAAGTTATACTTAACAACATAGAACCTTCATACAGGTGCGCATAGTAAATAAACAATATATTTCCAAATTATATCAACCATGCATTAAATTAAGAATAGATACACAAAATTATAGCAAAACTTCTCTTTATTGTTTCTTTCCAAGGTTACAGACTTGACTCGCCCTACGCACTCAATTGCAAGGGTTCGCGCACTCAACTGCGGACTACTAAGCCTTTGGGCACACAGCTACAGAGCCTTCTACTACTCTACGACCCATAGACACACTTTACACTTCGGCTCAACCACTTAGATTTATCATGCTCCTATTCTCTTCATTATTTGTTAGTTCTCTTTTAAATTACAAAACTAGGGTGGACAACCCTGTGACTCTATCCTACTTTTGCACCTCGTGCTCACAATTCATGAAGCTTTACAACAAGATTTGGTAAAAAATTGGGCTTTAACCCCTAAAACATGCCTTGGGGGGATTCTATGCCCAACAGCCCCCCAACACAAACATCATGACTCGCCCTCGAGTCACTCTGTTGGCGTAGTGATCTTTGCACAGAGTCCTGCCAATTATTCTCGAACGTGGCAAGGTCAGCAACGCATTGAGCTATTGCTTACTAGATCTGTTGCATATGTTGTTCTGAGACCTCTATGTCAGGAGTGCTTCTCTGCATCAGTACGTGCATCCCCTGCATATGTGCGAGCTTGCCTTCAATTTTTACTATGATGGTGAAGGCCTCGTCAATTTAAGGCTGAATGTGTGCGTTCAAGACTGTTTCCTTATGTCATGCCACATTCACCTGCTCCTTCAACGCTTTAGCCTAGTACATCCATGCAAGCCTATGAGTGGGGACCACCGTCTATGCAGTTCCTTGGACAATGTTATATTTCTATTGGAGTTCTCGTGCCTCTATCTTTAAGTGTTGGATGTTAGGGTCCTCTTGCAAATTTGAGAGGACCTCAAGTGATTCTTCCAACATACTGGCGTAGTCTTGCACTGAACCTCCAATCTTGTCCAATCCTGCTATGATAGAGGTAGCACATTGTTCTCTGACTTCCAGAGAAGTGGACGGCTGTGCTTTTAACCATATCTCGGAGATCTAAAGGTTCAATTCCAGTAACCTTTGTCATTTCTTCCATTTCCTCACAGACCCCTACTGCTAACCTGTGGATCCGCGCCTCTGCTGGCATGTCTGTTGGGATGGCCAACTTCTGGACGCTTTGGCAAGCATTGTCTATTACCTATACAAACTATTGATTCTGTGACACCACTTCATTGCTACAAGCTCAGTGGTTCCATATTGATTTTTTGCTCACTAAGGACTTGCAATGCGTGGCTCTCCCTAGCTCGCAGCTCTGTAGTTATCCCATCCTATAAAAAAATATAGGGTTTCTCATGAGAGTGCAACTATATTGATACCGAGACCTTTCAACATGCTAACTAAAGGCCTGTCGGCCTCATTTGATGTCACTAGTGCCCCTTCCAGCAACACTATGGTGTTCGTCATCTGCGTGCGCAACATTTGTTCTACTGTTATTGAGTCGACTGCGAGGTTGTTCGAAAGGGTACCAACCTAAGGAAAGCATGCTTGTAATTCCTGCAACTACGCTCTGAGGGCCCCCAACATAATTTGGTTCTCCTGCATGAAATCTTGGACAGCCTTAGAGGTGACATCACGCATTGTCTCACCGATGTTATGCAGATCACCCTTAGTTAGGGTGATCGAGTCAATAGACAACTTCGATGCCTTGACCTTTTTGCGCGATCCTACCCACTCTGTTGGGTTTTGGCACTTTAGCTATATCGATGTGGTTCATGGGTTCGCATCTCCCTCTTCTCTCTCTGCTTCCTTCCCTTGTGAAGGTGTTGTTTGGCCCTCACCTGCCTTTGTGGCTGCCTCCTATGCTGTTGTGGCGTTTTCTTGCTCAGTTTCTTTCTGTGCCACGTCCCGCATTGCCGAAAATTTTATTGTCGATGCTTCCTTCCTCTGCTTCAGCCAACTGTGCGATGTACATCTTGGCCTCATCTTTCTTTCTTTGTGTCGCCGACTTCTCGATCTCCGCAATGTCTAGGGTGCATCACTCAGGCAGCCATGCCTCCAGTACATTAAAAATGACGTCGTCTATGGCTATGAAGGGTAGCTTTATCCATTGTTTAGTCGAGTCCTTACACACTATGATATAAATGTTATGCATGTCCACTTTACGTTCTACAAAACTTTACAGACTGTTGTAGACATTGGGAAACAACCGTGACTTACGGTTGATCCCCATTCTGAGGTTCATCTCCATGAACACCCAGAAGATTTTACTGTCGCGGATCCTCTTAGCATCCTTTGTTGCCTAGAGCGAAGTGTACTTTGTGGCCTCTAATAAATCCCTGTCAATTATGGGGAATTGACTATCCTCCAATAATTCCCTAGCCATGAGCACTATGGATAGCAGAAGCCATGCATAGTGGAATGTTTTTCCCTATTTATGAGCTTCAGAACAATTTTATAAAAAAACCTTGTAGAGGAACTCAGACTAGTTAAATTGGACCCCCTCTGTGCACTGCTCAACCAGGGCTACCACCAGTGCGGGTACTTTTTCTGCACGGCACTTGCGCATGACCTTTCTTGCCAGGATTTGGGTTGCCACACGTACTACTTTCTCCTTGATGTTGGAGATGGCGTAGCCCCTCTTCTTCTTTTCCAGCTTGTACTTTTTCTTCATGGCCTCTGCGACAGCGAACTCACTACTCTTTCCTTCCGATATGTTTGTAGGGTCCTCTCCTTTGCATGGAAGGTGGGAGATGCAGTGAATCAGGTCTTCCATGATGGGGATGGTTTCCTCCATCCACAAACACCCATCATGCACCAGGAAGAGTAGCTGCTTGATGACGAAAATGGTTATTGGGGAGCGATGGAAGTGCAACACACAGAGTAGGTTCAGTGGCCTAGCCTTTTCCACTCTACGCAACCACTTCTGTGGCTCTAATTCTATCACTCCCACCACTATGTTCTACTTGGGCTTCATGAGGTTCCTTGTCTCATGGTGAGGGAACTTCTCATGGTCAGTGAGGTCCCAATATTTGAATTTCAGGTTAGGCACATGTCCCAGGTGCATGCCCTCAAACATAATATTGTCTAGGAGGAGAGGGTCCTGGAGTGAGCTCTTGGTCTCTTCTAGGTCCTTGGGAAATTTTGCCTTCCATTTTCACGGGAGGGACATAGGTAGGCAATTTTGTCGCGAGGTGCATAGGATGAGTGTCCTCCTCCATGCCTTCATCGTCATCCTCCGTGATGAAAAGATCCTCCAGATCTTCTTCTTCTTCATCCATCTCTATGGTGATGACTTTCTCCTTCTCCTCCATTGATAGCTTGGTGTGCAGTGGGATCCACGAGGACACACATATGGGAACCATTGCTTATTTTCCTTTCTTAGGCCTTGGTGTGTGCGGTGATTTCAAGATTTCTGCCACAATCTTGGCACCTTCTGGAGCATCTCCTATAGATAGAGCCTGCGCAGCCTCTCCGATAGTCACTTCGGTTATCTCCATAACATCCTTAGTTGTTGCCATTGTATTGGTCCAGAAATCTAGCACTCGAAAACTCGAGGGCTCAATCAATGCTCAACTCACAACAATCAGGGCTCTACTCAATCACTGAATTTGCAAATGACCAAGTGTTGTTTGCTGGGAAGCCCTTTGTGTTTTATACTGCTTTTTGAATTTGAATTTGATTGTTCTCCCCAAATCCAGTTCATTAATTCTCCCTTGGCAGTAGATTTTTCCAAATCTTGCCCATAAATCGTGTCTTAAATGCCTATCGTACACTCTGTTTAGCCTCAAGTTGAGCATCCCATTGTGAATAGTGAATTCAACGGTCACTTTTTGGCCAACCCACGTGGCAACGCAACCCCCCGTGTGCAGTCACGGACCTTGTGACTTTTTGTTTCTGTGCATAGCTCCAACCTTGCAGAGCTTCGAGGCAGAGTAGTTTATAGTCCCGCGCTTCCTTTCAACTAGTTGGAGCGCTAATTCTGTTCCTCCCTCGGCTAGTCAGGTGGTTGTGCCACCTATGTGCAGTTTCCTTTGGTCATCCAACATTATTTTTGGGAAATACTTACCTTTTACCGTTACTGGTGGAGTCACACACCTTATCCTTTATAGCGCATCACCCTGGTTAATTCTCTTAGTAATATGCGATCCAAACCAAGGCATCAGACTGATCAATTCACAACGATAGTCCTCAAACTTGTCAGGATGATCATGTGCACCCTATTTGTTATAGAAATTTTTGGGAACTTCAACCCCAAACATAAATGTCCATAAACTTAGGGCTCCTAAGTCCCTAAAAGTGTTGCTTCACTGCCTAAAGGAAGAAGGTCAGCTGATTACATCATCTCCCAGAAGTTCTCCACTAAAAACTGCTCAGAAATGGTCAAAACTAGACCATACTGAAAACCCAGTGTAGAGGGTGCGATGCATATCACCTTTCCAGTGTACAGGGTGTGATGCATACTAAATGGCCCCTCTGTAGGGTGCAATGTTCAGGAATGGACAAATGGCAGGGACAAATTGCGAGGTGGAAGATCATGGAATCTTCCAGAAGCTTCCCCTCTGACACTTGCCTCTCTTTTTTTGACCAGGGATGAGTAAGAGATCATCATTCTCCATGTGGAATCAGGAAGTATCAGAGAGAGGACACTAATCAAGACCCCAGAAGATGACTCACCCTCCTACAATCATCTATATATGGATCCCTCATCACAGAGATCCAGAGGCTAGAATCTTGAATCTTCTAGAGAAGTGTTGTTGGTTTTCTAGTGTAATTTCATAGTGTTGGGTGATCTAAGATTTACTTGAGGTGAAGAAGGGCTTTCTTGCTAGAGGATGATGCTGCGTCAGAACATATGGTTGTAATCCTCTTGCTATTTTTGATCTTAATAAATCTATTCAATTTTTCCTCCATATTCTTGTATGTTTGCTTATATATGCATTTGCATGGTTAATACATATCTAGTCAGGTGTTATTTATGAATATAGATCTTTGTTCTTCGATAGTAGTATATTGCTGTGATTCCACAGGGGCTCTTTGAAGCTGGGCAGATGAAGAAGAAGTGACAAATCTCTATCAGGAAAGAGAGGAATCAAACAAGGAAATCAAGCGCAAGACTAAGGTTTGTCTCCGTGGTTCCACTCTTATCTATTTTCATAAAGGAAAACGAAAGTAGACTTTACTTGTTTGTTTCTAAGATAGCTACCAGTCTTAGTGGGAATAGCAGCATCCGAGTGGACACTATTCCTGGTAACAAAATGGCGACTCCACTGGGGAGCGACTAGATTGTTTGTTAGCCTATCTTTGTTTCTTTTATAAACTTGTAGACGGAGCCTGAAGCCAAGCCAGCTAGCCTTCGAACGGCATTTGTTATACAAATGCAAAGTAGATCAATGCTACTTCAGTCTATCTCTAGGTTTTGTTTATGAATTAAACAATCAATCTGCAAACAGTCTAATTTCCCTATGTGGTGGCTCTAGTAACCTCTTTAGATCAACCCTTGTGATTTACATATACTGAACATCACTTACTCGGCCTAAATCCCTGAACTGAATTGCAAATTGTGAGTAAAAACTTGTTTAAAGTCTCGCACTGGTACCATCGCACCCTGCCTTCAAGGCAATCTGTATGCATCGCACTTCCCAAGTGCAGTAGGTGCGCTGCATACTGAATTCACCGTGGGACAGGTGTGATGGTCAAGGAAGGTTAAGTTTACCTTCAAACTTTGGTTTTTCGTCACTGTTTTCAGTCCTATTCAGGAGTTTTGATGTTTGTGGTCAGTGTATCTCTGTGAAAACCCCCTTCTCTTACATTATTCCACCTCCATAGTGCAAAGAACTGTAAGTGTTTTTATGTTTTGTGCACCAATTTCAGTTCTCTTTTGCAAAGAAGTAGCATAGTCGAACTGTCGTTTCTTGATCTGAAAGTGTCGTAGCTGTCGTTTTTAGTCATAGAGGACAATCCCATTGTTCTTGATAGTCGATTATACAGTTAGTGTTGCATACGATTTGAATTAGTAGTTTTTAAAGTGTTGAAAAGCAATTTTTATTTCGAAATCGCAAAGTGTCTCTCCTACCTTCACTTCATTTTGAAAATAAATTTGTTAAGTACTGTCACTTTGAAAATAATTCAGATTTTCACTTAGCTTTCTTATCATCATTCATACATTAAGAAGGCTGAAAACAAATACATGCATGTGCATTTTCATTTTGACTGCTTGGTTTGATTTAGGATGGTGCATTTAGCGTGTGCTCTGTGCTCTTTGTTGAAAGATTCTTAACTTTCTTTCCTTAGTAGCTAGGATTTTCATTGCCAAAAGAAGATTAAATGCTTGTTTATCATCTTAGACTGCATTTTAGGAATTGTATACACATCACGTGGTGAACCTGAAAGGCAAATTTTTAAGCAAGATCAAATTAAAATAAATTTATTGAATCTAACAACTCTTTGGAACCTAATGCACAACATCTAGAGGTCTAGGCTAGAGACGTATTCATGCATCGTAAAACCTGGTAACTGTTGTTTCATTGTTGGTTGGGTGATTCCTCCACTCTGAGATGGCAAGTGCCAGTACAGACTTGTGCTCCCACGTACCATCGAGTATATATTGGGAGACCACAATAGGCTGCATCCTTTATCCCTAAGAAGCCGTGTCTTCCACCCTATCGATTGCAATGCACTAAACACAACATTAAGGAAGATTGGTTGTCGTACCGTAAAAAGTATTTTGTGGTTTTGCGATTGGTTTGGTAATCCCCTCTACCTAGATTTCCAGAGAAGTCCATTTTGCTCCTTTTCGGACTCCTTAAAGGAAAAGGTCCTCTGAGCACTTGTCACTTTAGGCTCAATAAAAATTGAAGGCGACTAGAGTCATCTTTTGTTTTTTCTCGACTCTTTAAAATTGAAAAAACAAGTTGTGTCAAAGCATCTAAAATTAATTTAATTCGAAAAACATCTTTCCCTTTTATTTTGAGTTGATCAAGTAATCCGCAATAGTGGAAGAAAGTCAATCAAAACTCTGTTGTTCACGGAGACTTACGAGTCAACTGTCATTGACTTCAGAAGCGAAACAATTCCGGACAAAGCGAACTCATTTGATCGGATCAAAGTCCCCTAGGTTGGTTGGAGCAAGCACTCCAACATCCTCAGAGACTTCGGTTACTCCGAAAATTTATGGTATCCCTGCCTCTACAAAAGAAATTCCGCAACAACAAAAGGACATTACAACTGATCCTAGTGTGACGGTAAAAACTTCTATTCCTGAACTGGCTCCATCTACAGCTAATTCAGAAGGTGTTACTCCCCAACCGTCTGTTGCTGTAGAACTTATATCTTCTTTGGCACCATAAATATTTTACGGACCTGACGATTTGCCTCTTCCTCCTGGATTGATTGCCATAGAAGAGATTGTGGAAGATCCTCCATCTAACACTCCAATGCAACTTGGAGCTGGGATCACCCTATATCCTTCTTCATCAGAAGATATTCACCCGCCATCGGAAGTTCCTAAAGAATCACTAAGGAATATTTTGGATAGGCTTAATGTGTCTGAACAACCATCGACATCAAGGGCTGTGTTACCCGACACAACAACAGTAGAAGCTCCTTCTACTACTCAGACAATGTTCGCTGGCGTGCCATCTGTCCCAACCAACTCTCAATCGCTAGATGGAGTCCATCTAGGGGCTATTTTGACAGTATGGACTGTTCCCGTTTGTTTGTCCGGAATCATATCTGGAATCTCTTACGTTGAGTCTCAACAAATTGATCCTTCGCAAGGTCAATTTGGGAAAACTGGTCCCCAAAGGCAAATCATTCCTTTGAGTACTGGATTACCGTCATATGGAGGGCCGTATACCCTTTCATTTCCTTCCTTGGAAGGACAACCATGCGTGAGTTCACAACAAAATTTGGGCTATGCTAGAATCACGACTAGCAGTTGGGTGCCAATCCTGCCTCAACAACCAAGAGTTGTGTGCTCAATGCAACAAAGTTTACCTATGACAAATATCCCCACTACGACGGCTATTGTGGTAGTATTGCAAGTGCAAGCGTTACCAGTTGTATGCCAACCTCAAGTTTTGCAGGTTGTAATGCAACAATATCTTGTACCTACGACACAACTGCAATCACCAAATAGTGGAATGGCACAGGTCCAAACGGAGAATGCTAGCCCCCATCTTGGTCAAACAGTTAGTACTGGACAAAAGCCCATGGCTTCACAACCATGGCTGGTGCTAATACCAACAATCACAATTCCAGCAAGCTTAGCAAGGATATGAGCAACAAGTTTTTGCAAGTAATGGGCAGCCGTATCAACCATATCATAATGGTTATGCCCATCAACCTTACCAATGTTACCAACATCAAATGAATTATGCTGGTATGCAAAGACCAACTGCGCAAGTGATTCCATCTTATCCTGGGTATGCCCAACCAAGCCTAAATCAATAGTTGCATTTTGTGGCAACTTTAGAGTTACCGGATCTAAGTCGACTAATGAACGGTCCAATTGCCTACGCCCCTTGGTGGCTGGTGATTCCGCATAAACATCCATCTGATATTCCTAAATTTAATGGAAATCAGGGCAAAGACCCATCGAATCATGTGATGACCTTTCATCTATGGTGTTCATCAAACACTCTCAATGATGATTCGATCAGGCTTCGCCTCTTTCAGCGAACGCTAACTGGTCCGACAGAAAGTGGTATATCGAATTGCCTAGAGCTTCGTTTGATAACTTCAGTACCCTAGCCACAACCTTTTTAACCCATTTTCAGTTACCTATAAGGTATGAAACAAGAACTGAGCTACTTACCAATTTCAAACAAATTAAGGTCGCTCACATATCCGATCATATTCATGAATGGTGTAGAATGGTAAAAATGTATGTTCCTTATCAGCTATTGGCTGAATGTTTTATTAAGTCACTGCTACCTGCTATTACAGAAGATGTGGCAAAGGGAGGAGTCATCACCGAAGAGCAAGTTATTGCTTGTGCACAATATCTAGACTTGATCTATACATAGTCTAGCATGCTTTACGATAAAATCCCTGATGCTCCTAGACCAGAATTTTTCGTTCCTCCAACTCCTAAATCAAACAAAGACTCTCATGTCAGTGATGGCGTGATAGGTACGACAAGCACTAAAACCGTAAAGTCTACGTCGAAAAAGGCCCGAACTGTTTCGAGTCAAAATGAAAACGAGGAACTTCTAGCCTTGGAAGTAAATGATGTGTCGACAGACAAAGGCAAAGAACCCAAGCAACCAGGAGGCAAGAAGAAAAAACAAGGGAAGAAGAAAAACCAGGACGACTCATCTCCTAAAAAATCTTCTGCAAATCCTTCTGGGAATAGGAAACCAAAAACTCCATGTCATATATGTGACGAGGATCACTAAACCAATGAGTGTCCATATAAAGATGAACTTAGAAAATCCTTCAAAAGTTCAAAAACCTTGGCTGTATTGACTGATCCATTTCCAAACCCAGGAACAAATCTGGTTGCTAGCAAAAATGCTTCCCCATCCCAAGTGCTAATGTTGTCAGTTTCAAAGCAACTAAATGATGCTCTGATATTGACAAGGAGTAAAGATTACGGGAATCCACAGATGTTGAACAACAAGGATAATGATGAACCTAGTAATTCAACAACAACTTCGACCGAAGTTGTGGCACCCATCATTCTTGAATTGACAATAAAACTGCCAAAGGGAGTAGTACACAAATCGACGTTTAATCCTCGTGCCCGAGTAGCACAACACTATAATATAGTGGAGGATTTAGCCCAATTGCCCTCTGTGATGTCGACTCTTGAGGTACTACAAAATTGCCCCTCTCAAAAGCAGGCTTTATTATCAGCAATAGGTGGGGTTGACCCAATGGATTCCAATCTTATATCTTTCAATCACAAAGGATACGACCCTCAGTTACCTGCTCAACTAGCTTTCTTCATTCAAGTGAAAGCCCTCAACAAAACTATTCATAGAACAACTATTGATGGGGGGCATCCACATGTATCATGTCAATGAGTTGCTGGAAAACTCTAGGGTCTCTGTCCTTGTCACAATCATCGACGACATTGAAAGCATTTAATGGATGAACATACACCCTGTATGGGATATTAAGTAACTTGCAAGTTGAATTGGGGGGCAAGACAGTAGAAATCGATGTTGAAGTCATCGACGGAAACCTTGATTACAACATCCTACTGGGAAGACCTTGGATATATTCCATGGCAGCAGTTGTGTCGACCTACTTTAGAAAAATTGCATTTCCTTCCCAAGGAGGAATTACGATAATTGACCAACAAACTTTTCTCCCCAACAGCTCGTAAGTTACGGGAAGCATTCCGATGATCCATGGAAGCCCTATAACACTTCACAATATCGGAGTAGGCCTACTAAAAGACCCCACATTAATGGGAACCTTTACCCTACCGCCTCCAACCAATTTGGCGGAAGTGCCTAACGTAGGAACCTGCAATATGATATCTTCCATTCAAAGGATGTCAGAAAACGATGTTAAAATGGATCATCTGTAGGTATTGCCTCTAACCCTAATGGAATATTATAGCAATCAATGTTTTTAGCTTGGGAGGCAAACCCGTATCAATGCTCATCAAGCGTTTGGATAGATAGGTCTAAGGAATATGGTACCCCTTCAGATCCTTGGTTGCAAGTACACTCTACAGATGAAGGAATCATTCAATCGATGATGATTGATGGGGCACCATGGGAAGATTACCACCAT